>VZTG01000211.1:427539-533046 GCA_013397845.1 Melanocharis versteri
TTTTTTTTTTTTTTTTTTGGCTTGTTAAAGGAAAAGACACCAAATTGTGTTTTTGTTTAAAAAGACACTATTCATGCAAATAAGCCATATAATTACTGCGTATGAGTTTCCTACCCTCCTCTTCCCAGCCTGCTAAGGTAGAATGCCAGAAGCCATGGAAGCCATTAAAAGGTAACATCTGTGCAGTACAGGTCACAGGGTGACTCAGTTAATTCAGCACTGAGCACTTTTCAGGTGCCAGTATCCTCTGGAGTACCACAATGAAGACAGCAAGAAGGGGAGAACAATGCTTATTGTTAAAT
This sequence comes from Melanocharis versteri, assembly GCA_013397845.1. Classification (NCBI taxonomy): domain Eukaryota; kingdom Metazoa; phylum Chordata; class Aves; order Passeriformes; family Melanocharitidae; genus Melanocharis; species Melanocharis versteri. The sequence goes on from VZTG01000211.1 coordinate 427,842, forward strand.
GAGATTGATATTTTTATGTTTCCATGAAGCACTTGGATTCTGTCTTAGTGACTAGCGGGAAAAAAAATCCAATTATTTTTTTCTGCCTGTGTCAAATCAGAGGTCCCAGAAATTGCTCAAAACCAAACACAAAAGCAAAGAATAAGAGAGCAAACTGGGAGAAAATAAAGCATAAGAGCAATTCTATTGTCTGCCTATCAACTATTCCTTGTTACACATGGAGTACTTTATTGGATACAGTATTTTATGGAGTCACAAATACGGACTGGTAAAACCCATGAGTTTTATGACAATTTATGGCTCCAAAAATGAACTAGTGTTCTTTTTCATTAAAAGAACATGAAGAAAGCTGACTTTAAATGTCCTCAAGAATAGCTCCAAGCTATACCTTTTACCCAGTGTGGGGTTTTTGTAGCACTCTTCCTTTCTTCTAAGACCTCAAAATTCACTTAAAGTTTGAGGAAAATGTCAGTATTCCTTGTGAAAGGCAGAAAAATTAGAGCACAGAGAAGGAAAAAACAAGGTCACACAGCACTACAATTCCATAGTTTGTTGTTTCACTCTACATCCTTGCCTTGCGTGAGCACAGACTAGTGTTCGAAACACTGAGCACTGTTCTTGGCCATGCACAACCAAGAGGCACAAATTAATATCCACATGCCTCATATCCTGTCCTACTTATGTTATTTCCAGGTGATTTTGTACTGACTACGTGTATCTCCAACACCACATGCTGGTAAATACTAGTATTCCCAATTTATAGAAATAAAAAATGCAGTCAGTGTGAAGATAAACTGTTTAAGTAGGACAATAGAGTGAATCAGTTGCCCAGAATGAAAAAGAAGCAATTTAACATTCACTCTTTCTTCATCTTTGCAGTAAGCACATGGATATTGTACATATATTGAGGAGTATAGTTACATTGCACATGTGAAAATACATATCTGCTTATCTCTTAAGAAGTGAACTACTACCTGTTCTTCACAAACCCTACTAAAAGCTTGTTATTTTTCAGTGATTGAAGGTGCTGTTTACATCAAGTGCTTGCAATTTCACTTCCTTGGACACTCAGTGGTGTGGTGTGTGCAACTGCAGGTAGGGCACGTCCCCCGGTAAAGAGACAATTCTGAATTCAAAGTGTGTGGGACAATGGCAGAAGAAAGGTGGTGATTTCTTTTATGATGGTTGATGCTACATTATTTCTTTGCAGCTTCTCAGGTCATTATTGTAAAACAGAACCTAGCACATGGTTCTAGTCAAGACGGGATCTTCCTCCCTAGAGACTTATGGCCAGTGAGATTGTATTTACATATCATGATTCACTTTGTTGTCTATCCAGATATGATAAAAGACATAAACCCGAGATTAAAAACAAAACCAAATATCCTATCTAATGCACTAGTCTGTTGTTTTCTTAGCTGAAAGGCAGGGGTGTTTCTGGGAGCATTTAAAATTCCAGAGTGCAATAATTATAAAATGCAGTGAGCAGCAAATCTTCTAAGGGTAAAGAAGAAATGGGAAAAGTAATGGCTAAATCAATAACACCTCAGTCCTGGAGTATGGTTAGTGTGTCTCATGTGAAATATCAATAATTATTTATAGCATGCAAAGATGTCTTCAGCATCCAAAAGATATGCAGAAGACCCACGTAATGAATGATGTACTCAGTTCCATGTTTAAACTAGGCTATTGAAAACATCTCCAACAAGCACCACTGCCCTGCTACAGCCTACTTTCCATGTCTACCTGTACCTGGGGCACTTGTACCTAACCCAGCTGCCAAATTTGGACCCAGTGTTCCCTTTTACCACCCTACCCTGTTCTATCCACTCAAGAACGTACATAGATCTTATATTAAGACCTAAATCTTAAGATTTGAGTCGAATTAAGAGTGTCAATGGTTTCACAACCCTTAAGTCTGCAACCAAAGTCCAAGTACAGATCTCAATAGACCAAAACACTGTCAGTTTGGTGTCTGTTCATGATTAGAGCTGTCTGCTTCCCTAGGCTCATTGTCACAGTGTTGATCACCTGTTTAAGACTGATCAGGATTTGAGCAGGTAGATGCTGTGCAACCTATCTGCTGCAAAGCATCCCCTCAGCAAAAGTAATAAATGGTGGTGGTCACTAGAGTCTAGTCAATTTGTCCCCATTGCCTTTGGAAATCAGTGGGAGGGAAGTGCCTGAATAGCATCGTAAATCCGAGCCAAAGCTGCTTTGGGTTTGTCCAGATATTACCTAATGTCTCTCTGAAGGCAAAGCACTTCAGTACTTACAAATTAGGCTGATCATAACACATGCAACATAATGAGCATTTCCCATTTAATTTTCAGTTCCATATTCCAGAATGTATTTCAGATGTTCTGTACTTACATGGCTGCAGTGCCCAAAGGCACAAATCATCCTTTAAGCTCTATTGTGCTAAGAGTTATTCAAACACTCAGAGGGCCTTTTCCCACACAGCTTATGAGCCTAGAATACAAGCACTGTGCACAGGCTGGAAAAATATGGTTACAGTCACATACATAAAGATTGATATATTGATACTTCATGTTTTATATAAAGATAGAAAAATAAATGTAACTGCCAATAAACTGAATCTGCTATTCATCAAGTTCTCTCATTTGTTTCCCAATTTTATAGCAGAGGGGACAGTGGAAGAGAGATTTGCAATAAAAACAGCTGTCACAGTCACTTTCTGCATCAGCTGAGGAAGCTCTCTGATGTGATATGCCAGACAGTACATTAAACGTCGATAAAATAAGGGCACATAATGCAAAATATGACATACCCTGTTTAGCTAAGACTGCTAACCAGGTCCTAATTTCTATCTGTCTTCTACAGTGTTGGAGCATTCTTAAGAAATCATTTCTGTACATATGGTTCCACTAATAACACATACCCTGCTCCCATTCACAGTCTCATTCATATGCCTGAATGTGCACAAAGCATTTGATAAAAATACTCTCATGTTGCAAAAACTGAAAAGACTGTTGTCTTTTAACAAAGACCTCTAATGCCAGAACTGGAATGAAGTTACACAATGTGATTTGATATCGCGGCACTAAGCAAGCTGTGGTAGCTAACGTGCATATAATATGCTTACTCTAGAAATAATTTCATTTACCTTAATTTGCCCTCCCTGAAATCTGAAAGAAGTTTCCTTAAATTTTATTTGCCATGTGTAACAAAACTTCCAGGAATGGCTATTTTAAAGGACTTAAAGAATACAGTTGCCTTTCTCAAACGGTGTCAAGGCCACAAGAGCAACTTGCCTTAAAATAAGCCACCGCAGGGCTACTTCAGATGAGAACAGAAGGGAGGGATTTGCAGCAAGAAGGCAATAATTTCAGGCCTAGCAGAGGTAAGACTGGGTTAGCACACTCAGGTTAACACATCTGGACAAAAATTTCCACTCTGGTAAACTGTGGGAAAGGAAGGAACTTCTCACACGTCACCCCAAGTTATGGGAACAGCACCTGCGAACACCCCGTGGATACCCAGAATTGGGACTGCGTAAAGCTGGCACCCCAGAAGACTCTGGGACCCCCATCAGCAAAAAGCCCAAGGTGAAGAAGGACAAATGAGATGCCACTGGATCCACAGGTGACTATGTCCTGCTTCATNAGAAGGACGAATGAGATGCCACTAGATCCACAGGTGACTATGTCCTGCTTCATCTCTCTCTCTCTCACTCTCTCTCTCTGTTTTCACTGCAAGTCCAGGAGGAGGCAGGTCTCCTATTACATCTCTGCTCAGACACACATGGATACCAAATTGCTTTCCTATATCTGCCCAGCATGAATTCCAGGGTTCTTTTCAATAACATATGACAGCGTTTGGATGACTATAAGCCCAAAACATGTAACATGGATTAGTGCAGCAATTCTACCATACAGCTGGTAAAAAAACAAACAAACAAACAAACAAACACAACAACAACAAAAAAAACCTAAACAAAACCTTTCAAGAAACTTTAATAAAGATAGGCCAAAGTTGCTGGAATAATTTGGCATGGGGGGATGGGAGGGGAAAAACCTAATTATAAATTGGCTGGTATTTGAACCAGTGAACCCAGGAAATATTTTGTTTTGCATGAAAGAGAGAGCTGGGAACTATGAAAAAATTTGGTCTTTGTTCTGATATTACATGATTAATTAGAGATAAGATAGAGTTCAAAATGCTTCTTCATTTAATTTTAATTCCCATGAATTAAAATTATTATTTTAACTCCATTCTATGAGGAAATTTTAGACTGGTGAGAAAGAACCAAACCCCTTTATACACATAACTTTGGTTTTTTGGATCCCCTATTTGTGCAGTTTGCTCTGGAGGTTTTTTCAACAGGGGAGAAAGAGTAAAGATGAAATATATTTTTCTGATTTATCTGATTCATCCATAAATGACATATAGACAGGCTTGCCTGAGATGTACAAACAGGGTGATTTTTTAATCTATAATATGTATTTCTCTCTTGCATTTTCTTATTATGACACCAAAATGTTTCTATAATCTTTCCAATTTTCTAAGATTCCATTTAGATACTACAGCATGAGCAAACTTCTGCTGCTATTCTAGGATTTGCAGACAATAGGAATTCTTGTATATAAGGTGTCAACAGCTTAATAAATATGATTTTTTACAATTCATAACTTCTGAGTATTCTTGTAACTAATCTTTTTAGATATTAGACCATTTAAAAATATTTCAATGAGTGTTTATGAAGTACTATGCTTCATTGTGTCTAGCCATGTTATTTTCTTATGCTGCATGACAGCTCAGAGCTTTCATATTCCATGCAAACTGAATCTATTTAAAAGAAAAATAATCACACATGAACTGTTTACATAATTTTAAACCAATTACACCACAACTATTATTAAATGATTCCTGCATTATATAGCCCCCCCCCCAAATGTAATTCTATAGTTCAGCTCCTATTTCCCAATAGATACCATCTAAATCTTTGAGAAGACACTGTGAGGATGAATACCACTAATTTGTAATTAAAAGGGAAGATTAAGAAATGCAGACCAATATTTAATGTTGATTTTACTTATAGCAAGATAACACTCCTAGATGCCTAAAGACTCTTGGACTGAGCTGTGAAGATCTTAATAATTGAAGTAAGGAGCTGTGAGCATTGCAGTTCGACCTGCACATGTACTCTATGCCAGCACTGGAAGATCATGGGCTAACCTCAGAGATTTTCTAGAGCCTGCTGAGACCCTTCATTATGAAGTTTTAAATGAGAACAGTATTACTGAACAGACCACTGTGAAATGTCTTATGCTGGATATCTTATGGATGACTCCTCAAACAAAAATAACAAAAATAACAAAAATAACAAAAAAACCCACAAAAATAACAAAAATAAACAAAATAATTTGTTTGGACAAAAATAATTTCTTTCATTTGAAAAGCCTAGTTTTGGAAAGACTGTAATCTCTAAAGCTGCTAAAAATATATCAGAAAGAACTTTCACAGTCATAGCAAGCTGCAAAAGTTATTAAAGCTGGTATTTTGTATTGATAAAAAAAGTTCCATCTAGTCAAGCAAGCAGCTGTGATGGTGATTAGGAAAGTATTTTATTGCAGGTACCTAAAATTGCCTTGAGAGATCCAGGATTGCCAAGAAATTTTTTCCCTTCTTTAAAATATTTTTTTTGTCTTTTCTTAGGGCATTCAGCCACTCTCCTTAAGAAATCTCTCTTATTTCCTAGTTCCCAGTGGAAAACATACAAGAAATGAGAGATATTTAAACAGTCCTTAGTTTCCCCTGTTTGTCTGGGATAGCTTTCAGTGTCCCCCAAAATTTTTTCTGTGACTGAGAGCCAAAGCCTAGGTCTCCAGCAGCGAGCTACAGGGAAATGCCATCCTAGGTTGTCTTTGACCCATCAATCTCCACCTGCAGTTTGCAGATTTCCCTTTCCTGGCTGCTCCTTCCTGGGGTATGCTGAGGTAGAGGCACAGTGCTGGCCACATAATTTCTGTGTTCCTCCTTGCCACCCACCTTTTTCTGTGTCTCTAGTTGCATGTTTTGTGACCCTCCCAGTTCAATACCCATGTTTAAGTTCAGAAAAAGGACTCTGCTGCCATCATTTTAGACAAAATTATTCCCCTGACTTTGTTTGGGACCAGTGCTGACCTACTGCTCCCCAAGTCCTTCGCAGGCTCCAAAGCCCTGACTTCCCTCTCTTGGAAAAGCACAGCCCCCCTCAGGGGGAGCAGAGGCATTGGGGGTGCAGGGCACAACCTCGTGTAATGGAAATGGGGAATTTTACTTTAAAACTACAATTATGCCTTCCTTGTTACTCTCTCCCACCAGGTATGGGACAGCATACAGAAAAGACAACCTTGCTGCTGCATCCGGCCTTTGAGTCTTCATTTGGTTTTTGGTGAAAGTTAAAGAAGCAATGGAGAATGTAGCAGTGTGTGTGTGAATCCAGACAGAAAGTGCATCCGTACCCTACAGAGCCTGCGGTTTAAGTTCATTTTAATTCTTAAAGCTCTTGCTATCTCCTTACATAAGTGTCATTTCTTGTGTGAAGGCAGAGACCAATATTAAGATCCTCAGCTGAAATAATCCTTACAGCTCTGCAGCTTAAGATAAAACTGACAGCTTCTATCAGGTTTTATTCTTCAGGACATAAACTTGGGGTCAAGAAGGCATTCCTTGCCATATGATAACATTGCAAATTCAGTTCCCATTGGGGTTTTTTTTCTTTTCTCTGATCAGTCCTACCATTATAGAGTTGGATTTGGCTCAGCAGATTTGTACAAAAGTATTGCTGGGCTTGATTCTAAACAAATAAACAAACAAACAGAAAACCTTTCCTTGACCTTCTTCACAACACATTAGTAAACACTCATCCTTCACCCCGGACACCATTCTTTAAAAGCAAATGAATGAGTGCAAAATCCTTCTCTTGTTCAATCTACTGTAGCTGCTTTCTGCACACTGCATTAGGTCATCTGACACAGCCCCACAGCGTGTGGAAATGTAAGGGACAAACAGCAGCTATACTGAATTTAAGTTTGCGTTCAAGATGAAATGCAACTATCTGCAAAAAGCCATAAAAAGATATCTTAATAGCTTCTACTTTAGCATTTTACTTACCCAGAGTGAGGAAACTTTCTTTTTATGAGTTGAAAACATACTTTTTCATCATCTAAAAATGTATTAGATGTAGACAGGTGTTTTGTGCTTTTGGACAGAATTAGACAGTACTAATTGTAGGGAAATATTTTAGACCAAAACTAAATAATTCTGATGCTTTTAGTGAAACATTTCATTATCTATGTAAAAAAAAAAAGTGTTTTAAACGTTCTTTCTGCTTTAACTACTTTTTGTTTTTAAAAAATTGACATCAAAATAGAGTGAAGAAACCTTCTCAGCAAGATAAAATTATAACAAATGTTTTGGAGAATGTCAAAGCAAAAACAACTGTGGGTCATGCAACTCTTGTCAAATCTGACCTGGGAATGGAAGGACAGATTCCCTGCAGGCAGCTAACAGCAGGGCTCAACTGGCTTCAGCAGAGCTGTTATTTACATCAATTAAAAATGGATCTGAAATTTCTTGAAGGGATAATAATCTCTACAAATACATTTTTTTTGTAATTCGCATCTTCATGAGAGAACCTAATTATTACACTCTGCCAGATGTAGCAAGGCAGACAGATGTGACCCCAAATTTTAGATGCATTCAGTTATTAGGTATGATTTATGCTCCTCTTATCAGTGGCTTCATTGAGGTGTCTATCTATGCATAAATTTAAAAATGGTAGGATTTGGGGTCTAAGTGCACTTTGAATACCAAAGGGTATTTTCCTCATGGGTTCTCCTCGGTTTTGTTTCAGGCTTACCTTCCTAACTTTCCCTTTTAGTTTCAATGTGAAACACAAGAAGAGTGGTTTCAGCCCTCCATAATAATGAGAAACTTTTCTTATTGCAAGTCAAGTGTCTTAATTTTAATGTAAAAAAAAGTTTAAAAATTAATTGAATACAATTAAGGAAATAATTTAATTATGCATGAAAGTAATGAATGAACATTCGTCACAGCTGTCAACCAGGATATATTTTTTTCTTTTCTTAAATAGTCATGACTATGCATATGGGAGGTAGTAAAAATGAGGGAAAACAGCATTGGTGGGAGATTAGAGATAGGACGGGCTGAATGACCTTCATGTGCTGTGAAAGAAAGGATGATACTTAAAAACCTGAAATTTATTTTGGCCAAAACTGAAGAAGAGGAATAGAAAGACAATGTGTAACAGAATGAGATTTTCCTATCTACATAGTCCTACCAGACTTATTAAGAAAAGAAACAACTGTAGACTGCCATCCAATTCAAGTTTCAATGAACAGACCATGCCTGAAATGGAGATAAAACACAGATGGCATAGTAGCTACAGGATACACTGTCAGGAAAGGCACAGAGTAAATGCCAGATGCCAAAACAATAGTATCAGAATTCCAAAATGATACCCTTAGAAAAATATGGGAGCTTTGAAGGCAATTTACCAGAATGTTCACAGTACATTGTAAGTCTGGAGTCTTTACTGAAATAGGGAAAAACAAAAGTGATACTTTCCAACCATCTTCCTTCCTGTAATACTACAGAAAACAGCGAATTTCTAAAAAAGGCAATTCAGACAAAGGGAAACTAAACTTACTCGAAGGCTAAGGTTATTTAATGGTATTAGGAATTTCCAAATCAGGGCTTGGCAACCAAACGTCTTTGAAAATCTAGCCTAAGTGACCAGCCTTGGGTCAGAGACTGTAGCAGGACAGAAACTTAAGCCAGGTTTCAGTCACCTATTTTGTCTTCAGCACATTTTCCACCTGACTTATCCTTTTAAGCTTTTAGCTTAATAGAAGTATTTTTTTAAAGGATTAGTAACACCAAATTTTCATGTAAATATCCAAATTCAGAATTCTGCACTGCTAAAGCATAGAAATTGCTGTAATGCATCACGAGGCTTCTTTTCCTTTTCCTCTTTTTGAATTGAGGGTGTTTATACAGAGGAAAGGAGGTGAATACGGGTCTGAAATGAGTAAGGAGTTTTAAGAGGGCTGGTGTGACCCCCTCCCATATTTTAAGCTGTCATGTTGTGCTGCCAAGTGTGGGATGGTGTCAGCTCGTGTCAGTCAAGCTGCGATGCGGCGCGTGAAGCGCCGTGATGGATTGCCAGCCCCTGCCCCTAAAGCGTGACCGGCTGGAAGCCGCCAGACTCCAGCAACATTACAGCAAGCTTTAGAGGACAACCACAGTGATTAGTGCGAAGACTCCAGGCAAATAAATAACTATTTACTAATGAGGGATGGAGCATGACAAACTCTTATCCTGGTTGCCTGGCAGAGTCAGGGAAAATAGATAAATCCCAGGCTGGCTTAGCAAGGAGCATCCAAATCTCAGCTTCAGGGCTGAGGAGAGCACAAGAGGTTGAGGAACTGATGGTTTTTTAGCAGGACCCCCCAGCCAAAACAGGGACAGCTGGGGAAAGAGCACAGAGGGTAGAAAAGGCAATACTTGGCACACCGTTCATTCCATTAATGGCAAAATTACAAGGTGCCTAACTGAGGAACAAAATATCTACTTGTTAAACACAGATTTAATTAGATGTCTCAGAAGGAAAGAGCACATGAGAAATAAAAAAAAAACAACTCCTGGAAACCTACTCTTTAGCTAGTCTGAAAGTAATAAATTATGCTCTGTTTATTTGTTTAATTAACCAGCATTACCGAATCCATATTTTTTCATTATGGCTCTTTTAAAAATTTGCTTTCCTTGAAACACCTCACAGAATGCTGTGGCAAGTATGTAAATTTCTGGTCTTTCCTTTGCATGATTCACTCATACAGCAACATAGACAGATGCTTGGAAACCTCTAGTGCTTTCATATTTTGAGAGAATTTAAATATTTTTAATGCATGTTGTTTTTTCAGCTTCAAATGTGTTTCTGAGAGTCTGGATGTTAGTGCCTTAAAGAAAAGCCAGAAGTCTTAGCTAAATATGAAAGGTCTCAGAATGAGAAGACAATTTAGACATTGATACCAGTTTTAAAATGTGGATCCAACAGTTTTCAGAATTTGTTGTTAAACATGTTTATTCTATAAGTATTGCATGGTCTGAAAACTACCAAACGAGGAAAAAATATGGAAAGATAAGGCTGGCATTATGAGGAAAAACTTCTTGTCCTAGAATATTTCCACGCTTTTTAGTGGAACTGTTAATACAGCGCGGTGATGACTGACGTGTGCTAGAGAAACAGCTGTGCCCAGATGGACTGTCACCAGTTTAACATTTCTTTAAAATAAAGAACCATATTTACACAAAGTGTTGTAGAAGAAAAAGGCAGATTGCTTCAATGGGACAGACAGATCTGACCACTCTACACGTTCTCCTGCTGCTCAGACAAAATCCAGCTCCTTTGCAGAGTCTCTGGATGTGTCAGGTACCCCCTGAGAAGGCTTCTGGCTGGCTACACCCAAGGGATGCTAAACGAGTTCAAGATATTCAATATCTGCCAGTAAGAACATACTCAGACAAGGCTTCTGAGCTGCTTGATCCAAACAGACCAGCAGCTCCGTAAAGGATGTGAGAAGAAAAATATTGCACGAAGAAGTGTCTGGATCTACTCAAAAATTGTGGGGGGAAAGAACAGCATAGAAAATAGGTCCTCACTATGCTTGTTTTCATTGGTGTAACCTTCTAAACCTATTACCATCTCTGAAAAACGCATTTGCTTCAAGGAGATATACATGAGAAAAGTCATGAACTCCTGAATGAGCCCAATAAAATGCACTCAAGCCACAGTAGAAACTTACCCTGTTTTGTCAGAAACCTTACATAAAATCCACTAATTCACAATCAAATTAGGCCACAGTTTTTAGAAAGGCTTGTGATAACTTGCATTCTTTGATAGTCCTCTGAGACTCACCTCTGCTCTGATGGTACTTTACGTGGGCTGCCACGAGAAAAAAAGAAGTGGTCCATTTTATTTGATCTTCCTTGATTTTTCCTTTTTTATTCTCCTGCTTTCAGTTACTTCATCACCATTTGCTACATCAAAGGACCCTCTAGTGTCAGAATAGATTTCCCTCAGTTATGAATAAAGCCCATGGGGTATGGACACTTATCATTCTCTTCAGTACCAGTGAGTTCTAGTGCATCATAGTTTAACTTTCTCAGGATAATTGTTAAGTCATTACTCACCCCATAAAAAAAAAACCCCTACCTCCCCCTTCCAAATAGGACATTGGCAAGAAACCTAGACAATTCAAGTAGTTAATAAATAACAGCCCTTCACCATCTGCACAGTTCCTTTACTTATGCTGTGTTATATATTTCATCCCTTCTCAGAATTAGCCCTCAGAAAAAGTTCCAATTCACCCTTCTCTGAACCTAAACTAACTCTGACTGGAACAGCTTTCCTGCCTAAATTCATTATGCATGGCCTAGTCTCCTAATTGGAATAATGAAGGTTTTTTCCTGTATTTGTCTAAAACCTTTCCGTATCAGCCATGCAATTACCAGACCCTCAATCACAGATGTCTCAGACACCTTTACTGGAGGGGAATGGGACCCCTGATTCCCCCACCACTATTTGCAGTCAAAGCTCTGACTCCCATTAGTGTCAGGGCAAGCACTGAGAGGGAGATTAGGAGACACGTTTTGTATTGTAGCCATATTCCTCCTGTGTGACCTTTGCCAGGCACCTTTCCCTTTTCATGTTTCGATTTTTCTTACTGAAAATAGTGATAATGACAGGTCACTTTCCAAAGTGACTTGAAATGTACTCATCATTATGTTCTCAAAGAGGGAGAGGCTTCTCTGAATATTACCAATATTACCATCTGGTTTTAACTAAGCTTCTCTAGATGACTGACTGGCTGCCTTTTGAGCATCTACCAGTTCTTCAGGTCTAATGAGTACTCTCTTCATGTCTTCCACATTCCTCTCTACAATGTAGGAGGTTTTGAATACCTTCTTTATCACTTTTAATATGTTAATCCACATTTCTAATGATTTTTTTATTTGCTACAGTATCTACCACTTAATGCAGAATTAGAGTCACATGTACTTGTTGGTAATTTCCCGGAGCCATTTATAAATATAGATACTACTTTCCATTCTCAATCACTTTTAGATCATTTTAGTGAGTGCATACAAATCACGGTTAAGCTCAAAAATCTCACAAGAGAAAAGAACCTTATTTTTTGCAATTGTTAGTGTCCAACTACTATGTAACCTCTTCAGATAACAAATTAGTTTTAATAAAAGTCCTCCAAATTTTTTACTTTAAATAGTAACTCCTTTAACCAACAATTTTGCGAAAACAGCAATGCAAAGAAACCATTCAGCTAGTCAGATGTAGCCTCAGATTTTTTGATACTATCTTAACCTTTGAAAATGTACTGGATTCTCTTGGCCTGTGGTGAATCTGGTCCTTATGCGTTTGGGAAGTTCCTTTGCATCCCTTCTATGGTTTTAAAATTACACAGTTCTTGAAGTTCTTGAGCATTTTTGTCAATCTCTTATTAATTTTATCTTTACCTCAATACAGTTGATGAACTTTTAGGGCTGAATGCCTGCAGGTAGAAATAAATGAACATTCTCTGGTCAATTTTTGTAACCTAAGTTAATGTTTATCATTTAGAACACAATTGAGTGACACTTAAACAGCATCCTTTACTGTCACTGAAGTTAATTTATAGAAGTATGAAAATCTATTCCAAATATCTTAGAACACAGTCCCTGTCACAGCATAGAATAATTTCCTGAATGCGTTTAAGAGTTGGGAAGCTCTGCACCTATCGCCAAAGATAATCATCTGATGGTCACTTGAATATCATTTTGTCAACTTGGAATGTGCCTGAAAATGTTGGCGATAACACCATAAAAAATAGAAAATGGCTCCTGTGGAAGTGGTCACAAATCTTTACAGTGTGAGCCTGTTTTTAAATAAAGTACCCATAAAACTGCACATGGAAGCAAAAAAACAAAAAAAAAAAAAAGAAAAAAAAAGTGGCATCCATGACTCTTTGAGGTTTGCTTATTAAAAGAAAAAAAAGGAGATGAGATTAAAAGCCAAACACACAAAGCTCAATTTTTGTGGACTTTGTACTAACACTCCTCTTACGTTTCCCCATATGAATAATTTGCACCTTTCATTCCAATGTATTGAAGCCATGACAAGGATTAGGTAACAAGTACAAGACATGGGACCCTGAAAAGGATCTGAGAATATTAACAGCATCAGCAGCATATATTAAGACCACTATTCTTCCAGTGAACAAAGTGATTTTGATGAAGATGTATCAGGGTATTTCATGCAGTCTCTAGAATTTATGGAAGCCATTCATTCAAGTTAGTCTTCAGAACAATAAGTTCAAGTAATATTTGTTTGCAGCTAAAATATCCTCACTCAGCACCAAAGTAGGATGAATCACTGCAATCTTCTGCATGCATAAGGAAGAGAATATCTGTGAAAATATCCACCTTGAGAAATACAGGTGATGTACCATCACCTAATATCATATGAAGTCTATAGGATTACACTGAGGTAAAAGTAGCTGTAAATAAAGACACAACACTATTATCTGGGAATTATTTTGAAGAACTTACAAGCTACTGCATACTTTTCCTTACTCCCAAGAGCATTTAAGAAAAAAAAGTTAGTACCATTACAGATGGTCTGCATTCTGTATGTGATTGGAGTTATTTCAAGTAGCTAATTTCCAGCTTTTAAACACAATGACACTTCCCTTATTTGCTTTTTTTTTTAAATTTAAGTTTTACATCTGTCATAGGTAGGTGGTCTTGCTGATTAAGTTCCCTTCAGTATAATGTACTTTATTATGATATAGAAAAGTATAGAAAAACATTGGAGAAAAGCTGAATCTGTCGGAAACGTTCTAATATCAGCATTAAGCCCTATAAATATTGCTCCAGACATTACCCATTTAAAAGCAGTACAGAAACTCTCTTACTTTCCTACTGTCTCATATTGTCCTGGGAAGATCCTGTGGCTTTCATGTACCTTTGTGGGAAATCAGTCTTTGGTGTTTTGCTAACCCCAATAAGGGGGCAGAATAAACAAAAAGTAAGTAAGCTAAGACTATTTCAATGAGAAATTTCTTGACAAAGAGAGTTAGCAAGCTATGGAAATTTGTCCAAGGAATAAAAATCATGTTGAATATAAGAAAAGGTACATGAATATCCAAGGAAGATATAGAATCTTAATTCAAAGCTTTTGGGTTTGACTTTTAGCTTTGACCCTATCTTTGTACATATTGACATTCAGCAATAAGGCTCGCACTGATTTAAATACTGAACTCCATTATCTGTGTGTTTCCTGTTATTTCCTCCTTTTTAACAAAATAATAGGAAAAAAACACTCTAGAAATTATACAATCCATTTGGTCATCTAACGTGATACATTTCATCAGTTTAAAAACTTCAAAATACATTTAAGATTTCTGAATGTTTTTCTTCCAACATATTTGAATGTTCTTTCAGTTAGATATAGTCTGAAAATGTAATTCCAAAGAATCCTATATCCAGAGCTCACCTCTGCAGATCCCACAGAGCTGTTGAGATTAAACAACTTATATCTACTCTTTACATATGGCTGGCTGTATAATATCCAACTGTATAATATCCACCCACCTAGGAGTAATTTTATTTAGTCAATGTATCTCTGTTTTGAATATCAGAATATCATGTAAGACTCAGAAACCTTATTGCAGTAAAAAACTGACATTTGCCACTCTATCCACAAGGCACGTCATATAATCCAATTATGTTTATCACATTGTGTTCACATATTATCATGTGTTTATGATTTGCCCACGATAGATCCATGCTATTACTCATCTTCTTAGTAAGTTTTATATGGTTAAAAATGGTTTGTTTGGGAATGTGTTTCAGTTTGGCAGTGGGTGCTGTTGTGGTTATAACCAGCCCTTCCTGGGTTTGCCAAACCACTGCTATGCAGAATAGCCAGCCAAGTCATGCTTTGGCAGTCTTATCAGTCCCAATGCTTTCATAGAATATTTACTCATTTCTGGCTCATTGTCTGTTCTAATTGAACTGTAAGATCCTAAGTCATAGACTCACTAACATTGCCCAGTACATTAAGGCTATTAACTTCCCCAGCTATAATATACTTTATTAAGCATAGTAATACATACCCAAGCCTGTATGGCACTTAAAGCAAAATGAGAGAGCCCTGGACTATGTATATTATGGAAATTGTCCTCTAATGACTGTCCAATAGAAGAGTATAGAGTCCATTAAAAGGGCATAATTCTTTGTTTCTTCTGACACACCATCAGATTACCATTGGTCAACCCCTAATAAAGCAGATGGGAATCTTTCTACTCAGTTCATTTGACTAACAATGGTCACCGACTTGACCGCAGGAACAGACCAAATCCTGGCACTTCCCCACCTGGTTTTCTGGGCTGTCATATTCAGAGAGCAAAGCCAGACTTAAATCACTGAGATACACCCACATACACATGGATATATATGTACACACATGCACGCGCTCATACACACACACTCTTAACACGGACAAAGGTGTTCCTTCCTATCTCTCCCAGTGCTCAAGCCGAAGTTGAAGAGGAGAAAAATGCTTTTCACGGGTAGAAGTGTTCAAGCTTCCATGTTCCTATTCTATCTAGGTATCAGAGGCAGACTCTCAGAAGTAGAAGAAGTAGAAGACTCTCTTGAATAAGTAGAAGACAACTTCTACTATGAAGCTGAAAAAAAGATGGGGAGGTATTTTCCTATTTCAGTAATGGAGTTCTCAGCTTAGACAACTAGAAACTCTTCCTGTGAGCTCCACACTCCATGCTAACCAACTTCCTGGCTGAACTATCAAGGTTCTACTCACCAAGTAAATGAGAGGGCTCTCCAGCTGGCGTTTTATTAGCTTTTCATTCAAGAGACAGCAGAAATATGACGATATGCAAGACACCAACTGATGAATTGGATATTTTTTTTGTCATCACTTATTTAGCCATGTTTCTATTCTTTGTACTGCCCATTAAAACTACTTGCAGAACAGTGAATTCTAAACTGTTGACATTGCTCCCTTCTCTCATCTTCAGCCTGTGCGAGACTTTTTGTGAGCCACACCAAACGTCTGAAGAATTTTACAGTATCTCAGGTCCTTACATCTAAAGTATGTCTGAGAAATACTCACATTTCCATCAACATGATTCTAAGGACTTTCTAAAACTCAGTCTCCTCTCAAATTGCTTAGCTGAAAGATAAAGTACTCAAAATTTCCTGTCATTTTGAAGGATCTTGTCCACAAAG
The DNA here is from genome assembly GCA_013397845.1 of Melanocharis versteri. NCBI lineage: Eukaryota > Metazoa > Chordata > Aves > Passeriformes > Melanocharitidae > Melanocharis > Melanocharis versteri. The sequence continues at coordinate 444,177 of VZTG01000211.1, forward strand.
TCTTTCAAAGGTTGAATTTTCCTAGGGCTGCTGACATGGTAGGTAGTGGAGTAGCAAACAGCGAGCAAGCCATCACTTGTTAATCAGCTCTGATTAAAGGGTCAGTGAAGTTGTGATTCCACATGACCCTTTAGGCCAAAAATCATGGCCTTAATCACTGTTGGAAGCCAGCCAAGGTCTCTCATCACGCTCAAAGACACAGGGTTTTAATCATGAAATTGCAGTGATGCTTCATTTTAAAAGAGAGAATAAGAGACAGAGGAAGGAAAGGAGTCCTTGTAACACTGCTAACTGACCTAATCTAATGTGATGTGCAATACTCTCAGCATTTAACTGTGGCAGGGACACAGCATAAGTGTAAAAAACCCTCTTCTTAAAACTAAATTAAATTTGAAAGAGTAGATTAGATTATTCCCAACATCCTCAAACAAACTTCTGTGTGCTGAAATTGATCTTGAGATTTACAAGTGGCATTAGTGGCTTCCTATATGACAACTGTACCACCCTTTGCATACACCTCAAAAAAGCTATTTAGTTTCAAGATCACATCTTCATAATTACTAAAAAACCTCACCTGCTTGCAAAAGATGAGTATATTCTATCAGATTGGAAAAAATGCCCTTTTGGTGGTTCTGATGTCTCCTGTTACTTAATGACCCGCACCTTTTTAAATTTTTCTTTTTTCTTTTAAACAACAACCTCTCATTCTATAAAAAGCCCCCCAAAATTGAATTTTGAATACAAGTACTTTGAAAAAGGCAGCATCTATTACACTGGACACAGAACTGAAATAACAGAAGGTCCAAGACCTGAGAATTAGGTAATTACACTAATGCAATTTAATGGACAGCACTTTGGAGGGAGGGGTCAGGAATTCTGGATTCTGTTCTCATCTCATGAAGTCATTTTTGTCCTCATGGCTCTGAATTTCCTCTCACCTTATATTTCCTGTGCCTATTTCAGGTGTTGTTCCTCCTGGCAGAGTTTTTGCATTTATAAAAAGTTCAAAGGATATTTTACCAGGTTAACCCCTGATAAAATCTAATCATTTGTGTAAAAAAACAGGCAGATTGCTAATAAATTATTAGCCCACGTGTGAATTTATGAACCTTATAAATATATACTATAGTTTTTATTCTGTAAGTAATGTAATGTTTTAATTACATTGAAAAGGGTAAGTATTCTTTTAATACTTTATGTAGTAAATATCATGAAAACAGTAAGGATTTACATGTAAAGAGGAAGGTTAGAAATGGTGAATTTATTGTGCTGATTACTGCCTTCCAGGTAATGTATTTTCTGTATATTAATTTTTTCAACTGAAAGTTTCCCCTTAAAACACAGACACATCGGCCAGTATTTAATCTAAAATGTTCTTAATGATACCAAGGAATGCATAACCAGCTCAATACACCATTTTGCAAACAAATTTATTTTGAGCACTTTTATGTCAAGGTTCATTATCTTTTATGTAATATTTAATATATAGAGAGATATTTATTCATATTTCTACGATTTTCCTTTGTGATCATTTTGTTAACTCCTCCTGGTGTTGTCTTCTGCTTTTCATGATTACATGTAGCAAAATAACCAATTAGTTCTGTATTCCAGTAATGCTCTTAAAATTTAGTTGAAAGATCTTAATTTCTGTTTAGTTTTGGACATATAATTGAATTTAGTGACTCTGCAAAGCCTTTATAATGCACTTACAATGACCAATAAAGCTTTTATTCTTAGTACCATGTTATTACTCCTAGCAAAATACTTAACATTTATTTGTATAGATAGAAAAAGGAGACAAAAGCCACTGGGCTGATTTTCAGAACTGCTGAGCAGGTAGGACTGTCATCGAAACCAGTCTAAGTTGAAGTCACTGTGAAATAAACAGATCATTAAAAAAAAAAATCACAAAGTGAGGAGAGCAGCTTTCTTTGTATAGTAAAGCTGGGTGCTGGTTGCCCTGAAAGATAAACAAAATAAGATTTGGATTACATTTTAAAACCACCATGGACTATGATGAGGACAGGATCTCTCCTCAGGACTTTGGCTCAGGAAAATAATACAACCTTCAGACACAAAAGTTCAGCTTATCTAGAATATAAGTGGTGAAGCATATTGAGGTGTTTGTTGTTGGAGCTAATAAGGGTAGACCTAGAGCCAAACAAAGATAACAGGAAGATGCCTCTATGCCTTCAGTGAAATTTGGTCTGAGCTCTCCATCACTCTACATTAATCTCTCTAAAAGACCTGGCTTTTTCTGTCCTGAGGGATGGACCTTCCAACAGCTTACAAGAGTGAACATATAGTAAATGATTTATTACAACATTCTGTATTACTCCTACTTTGGGTCCAGACTGCTGCTAGGTGATGTGAAAATGCAGAATACAAGGGTGATCTTTAACCCACATAGTTTACAGTGTAAATATAAAACAGAGATGAAGAAGCAGCAAGTAAACAGTAAAAGAGATCAAGGTGTTGTAGTAGAAAATAGTTTCAGCCCTCCTACACCTCTGATGAGAATATTTTTGAAACCATTACAAGAGGAGGGCTGTGAAAATTTTACTGGAGACAAAAAGCAGAGTAGCTCTTCCCACCTCAGTGGGTGAAGCTATGTGGCAGAAAGCCACATTATGTTTTCCAGGAAGTTAAGAGTGCACAACTGAGACCGATTTTGTGAACTAATAAAAAGAACTGACGTCTCAGTAATGCACCAAGTATATGTCAGGCACCGATTGCAGAAAAACTTTACACCATTCTTGATGCATTCACTTTTCCTCACATTTTACACACAGATTTCTTTCAGTGGTAGATAAGGGAAGGATAGTCTTGGTTTAGCAACACTGTTCACTCTCTGTGGAGATCTCACCGTGGGTTCTAGTTAGCTCTTAAGGTAATTTTCTGCAATAGCAATGTACATTAGTAGAGTCATTAATCTCTTTCCAGAAGAGGAATATTTTTAGAAGTATATCTTGTACCTTCATCGAATTCAACTGGTGGGTTCATAAGACTCATCTTACATGTCCTTTTCAACTAATTTACAGATGGATTTTTTCCAGAAAACATCCATTCTACCACTTCCTGCAAGCTCACAGAAGACAGAGTTTGGGTTTTCTTCTCCCTAATGGAGTGACAATTGCTACCCCCAAACCAATTACCTTTCAATTAGCAAGTAAAATTAATTTTCACACTTCATATGCTAACATGAGAATGACAGAAATGCTTAACATTTGTTAAATGTGTCACTAGAAAAGAAAAAGACAAATATGGCACCACATTTTCAAAAGAGTTCAGTGTCTCAAAACTCTGTATTTGGAAAATTATGGAGTTCCTATAGAAAGCATTTGCTGGGGTTTTTTTGAAAGAAATCTCATCAAAGACAAATGAGAAAACTCTTGTTCGACACCTGATTCTTTGTGTTTGCTTTCTTCCAGTGAGGGGGGGAAATAGCCTAAATTATATTTTATACCCAGGACAAAACAAAGATTGAAAAAAACACAACACTATGCAGTTTCATAGGGACTGGAATCTTCCTAAGACTTTCTAATAGAACACAAAGCCGAGTTTTTGGTAGCTTTTACATGAATTTACCCATGTGGATTCCTTGGCACCAGTAAATAAAGCGGAGGTCATGTCTTTGTGTCTTGCAGACAGTACTAATAAATATTACCCTTTATTCCCCTACCTTATTTCCTTAAAATAAGAAGAAACTTAATATCTTTGAGGCCAAATGTATCAATAAAAATTGGTTAACAGCTTTCAAAATATTTTGTGGTAGTAAACTGAAACCAGAAAGATAGAAGACTGAAAGCAACACTACCCAAATGACATATTTTTAGCAGACAAAGATAAAATTTATGCCATGCTTCCTATGCAGCATTAGCAACTTTATCACATTTCAAAGCATAAACATTAATATTATGGTTTGTTGAAAAGAACATTTATAACTGGGAAAATAAGCCAGCCATTCTTCTCATTATTTTTTGAGATTTATCTGGAGCCACAAAAAGCCACTGAATACTTGGCATAAACTTGTCAGAAACTGCTGAAAAAATCTTCAAATGAATAGTGGGAAAGGAAGCACAGCAACAGACAGGCAGCAGAATGAATAGGAAATAAAAAATNAAATAAAAATGCAGATAATAAAAAATAAATGAATAATAAAATATAAAAAAGAATAAAAGTAAAAACCACCAAATTAAAATAAATGAAATCTTAAAAATTAAAAAAAATTTAAAAATAAATAAATAAAATTAAGAGGCCTCATTCCAGAAGCAAAGCATTAATTCTTCAATTCCCAGCACAGTTCTGACACGAATTCCCACTCACACTGGCGTAAGTGGACCAATTAGAAAAAATATCTCCTTTCATATTTCAGAACTGCTCCTAAAAGTCTTTTTGTTGACATTTAAGGTAAAAGGAATCAGGCTTCCAATCATCTCTGACATTNTAATGCTTTAAATTAAAAAGTAATATAAATATAAATCTACAATAAAACCTGAAAATAAATAAATGAAATAAATGAAATTAAAATGTAAAAAAGAAATAAAATAAAGAAAAATAAGAAATGAAATAAAATTNAGGCCTCATTCCAGAAGCAAAGCATTAATTCTTCAATTCCCAGCACAGTTCTGACACGAATTCCCACTCACAGTGGCATAAGTGGACCAATTAGAAAAAATATCTCCTTTCATATTTCAGAACTATTTCTAAAAGTCTTTTTGCTGACATTTAAGGTAAAAGGAATCAGGCTTCCAATCATCTCTGACATTTTTGGCTCCCAGTGTTTGTACAAGAAACTACAACATTTTTAGTGTCAGTGCAACATTTAAAAAATTCTTCCTTAATTTCTCTGTGAGGTGAAAATTCAGCCCTGCTATTGCTGAGGGCTCCATCCAAGTAGAAAATCATGTCACGCTTACATTGTGTAACAGAAAATGAATATTCTGGTTTTACTCTGATGTTAATTGCTGCCTTTTCCCTAACTAGATGGCAAGTGACCTTTACACATCGTTACTGCTAAGTGGAAAGAGAGAATAATAATGTTATTTTAATTGATTTGTGAATTATTGAACAGGGTTATGAATTCTGAACCCTCTCTGACTGGGAGAATCAATTGCATACTCTGTTTACAATTCAGTATTTTGTATTTTTTTGTCTCGTGCTCCTGTTTTGTATACATTCAAAAGATACAAGAAATGAAAACAACAATGTAACATTACCATTTAGAACAATTTATGTTGTGACTGTGTGAAAATGCTCTCAGGTACAAAACCCCAAATTTTATGATTGGGAACCATGGGAAAAGCACCTAATAACAGACTATTGTATGTCCCTGAAAAATCAGTGGATCATGCAACTATAGGCTTGGAAAACACCTCAAGTGCTCCTTCTGTCCCTTCTGGTAAAGCACAGTGACATTATCCTTACCCAAATAATTTCTGACATGTTTCTCTACACGATTCTTAAGGTCTTTTAACACTAAACAACACTCCATCTCTTCTCCATGTAAGCTCTTCTAGTGCTTCACAATCCTTACTCTCACATACTTTTCCGGACTGAAATTTCAGCCTCCTTTCCTGCAATTTAATTCCTATACCTTTTAAAGAACAGCAGAGTCCTTGATAGCTGTCCAAAGAGAAAGTAAGTTTTTATCAATCACCTCTGCATCCACCCTGTACTACTTTCATCAGAAAACCCTTCCTTATCTTGCTTTTGAGAAAGCAATGTGAGAAAATATGAGAAGGTTTCCTATGGTCAAAATAAATTACAATATGTATTTTTTTCAGGTAGCAGCTACCAGGGAAGTCTTACCTACTGAGGATAATAGAACTGTGCCTTGCTATTCCTCATTCCTATTTCCTCTATGGTGAACCCTGTGCATTCTCTGTGGTTATTCTCAGTCAAATTATCTTCTCCCCTGATATCCTCAATGGGTTATTACCACTTGATTAGCATGAAGCCTACAGAGCCTTCCTCTAAGAGTTAGTCTGCCTTCTGTGACAAAATTATTTGAGTGTTGATGTGCTCTGTTCCCTGCCCTGAGGCCTAGATGCCAAAAACCCTCGCTAGCAGCAGGTCCTGAACTCTGCTTTACTTTTCAGCTGCTCATAAAAATACCTTTTAGCCGATCTTCTTGTTTTGATGGTTCAAATTAAATGCCCTCCATACTAGTGCTGAAAGGACTTCTGTGGTTCCTTAGCACCCAGTTTTTCACCAGGGCCACCTCACACTAAGATTACCACAAAGTATCTTCACATCATTGCTTGACACACACGTGCACACCCTCCCTCATCCTTCTCATTCCCCGAATAAACTCTACTCACATATGTGAACTATGCCAGTGACTTTAATCATTCCAATAAGTCTCACTTTAATTAATTTAAATTAATGAATTCAAATAATACTTTTGGTTATGTATAAAGAATTGCAGGTCCTTCCTTGATTTTTGCTTATATAATCACAGAGAAGCCATTTCCCCCTCTCATTTTCTCTATATTTCTGCTATTCATATCCATTTAAGTACAACCTAACTTCACTTAGGGCTATGGCAAAGTTTCTTCATAAGAAAATATCTGTTGTTCACCTCAAAATCTGACTGGAACTGAAAGTTTCCTGTGGCAAAGCTGCAGAAACAGGACCTTACTTGGCTCACTTACATGATGCAGTCTGCTTACCCTGTCACCTCTTCATGCTCACCATCTCACTGCATTTCCATGTGAAAGTTTAGGTAATTGAATGCTTTTGAATAATTATGTGAGTGTGTGCTACCATTTCCTTAGATATTTCCAACAAAATTTTAGCATTCAATGGAAGTGGCACATCTGTTTTTGAAAACAATTAAATTATTAGACACAGAGTAATTCAGTTAGCCCTACAGATGACTTGAGAATTTTGACATATAATCAATAAACCTGGAATGTGAGAAATGGAAATTGGATTTGGAAGATTAACAAAGCCTGCCATTGAAAGATTGATTTTTGCATAAGAGTTTGCCTTAATCAGAATTCCCAAGGGGCCCAAGTAATAGCTAGTTAATATTGGTCAGAAAGAAATAATAAGAAAAAAAATAAGTATTGAGGAATGGAGTTCTCAGCTTCCCTTCCAAGAGTACCACAAATTGTCTTATTTCACAGGTTTCAGGAAAATAAAAGCATCTGCTTCCTTACAACTATGTTGCAGGACACTGTCAATTTTTCAAGTTTCTTTTAGCCAGAGTTCAAAATAAGAGCAGAAAACACAGATTTGAAGGGGAAAAAAACAGTTCTACTCTATTAAAGGCTTAGTATCCTATACCAAAATGAGACTCAAGATTTCTGTGGGAAGGGAGCATGGGAAATCAGCACTTTCCCAGCATATCTTCATATTTTGCAATATTAGTGCCTTTTTACAGGGATTCTTCCCAGTATTAGAACAGGACCAGCCTGTAGATGATTTTGATTAGGGTCTCTTGCTCAAATTTGATGATCATCCAAATCGTAGACCTTTTAGAACTATATGTGGTGTTAATTCAGAGAGCCTAATGAGTCTCTAATGAAACATTTCTAACAGCACTATGTTTCTGTTACCATACCTCCCTCTGTGTCAAAGCATAAGCTGTTTCAGTGAGAAATGATAACTGCAGGCATGATCCGGAAATGTCCTGGCTGCTGGAACCTGACTGTGCTCCTGAAGGGTGAGGATGCACTTGTGTGTTTGGGTTGCTGTAATTCGCATGTGCTGCGTGCAGTTTCTCAGAGCAGTCTGGCAGTTCAGGGTTTTCGGGGTCCTTAGCAGGCAATTTATATGAAGATTCAGTTTTGGGACTAATATTTTCTGGACGTAGAGGCCTTCAGCGTCCAACTGAAACAGTTTAATTAGCAGTAGAGATGCAGCTGAAAGAGGACCAAATTACTCAAGGATTTAGAGCAGAACCATTTTGTTATTTGATTTCCAGCATGGAGGAATTGCTCTAGTCAATGAACAGGTTCTGAGGTTATTTCTTTCTTTGTTTTGAAAGAAAATTTTTATTTTCAGGATTTTGTCATTCGTAATAACTATTTAAGGAAGGAATACCCTCATCAGTCAACTCTCCATAAAAAAGTATGGATTATTTTACTCTTTTTGTGCTAGACTGATGAATATGAAGGATCTTTCCTCAAGTCAAAAAATTATTTTAACCGATTTATAATCATCTGCAAGAAAGGATTTGGGAAACAATAGAAAAGGCTATGATGCAGGTGCAATATTTTAAGCAGATAAACTGTTTTAAAATATTCTTCCCTTTATTTTTTCTTAATCTAAGACAAATAGAATGGGAGTTTTATCCACCAACTCTATAAATAAGGTTGCTGTGAATTTCTTCTAAAAGCAATCAAATTGCCTTTATTTAGCTGCCTTCTGTGTCAACAAATGCTGAATTATGCATGGAGACTATGATATTGTGATACTCACTTTTAGTGACCTTATAAAAGCCAGAGAGAAATCAATATGGATTGCAGTACTAAAAATGCTGGAAAGCTTGGTGAACTGAGTAAGCAGCCAAAGTCATGTTAAGAAAAGTCTGTCAGATTTCATTTTTAGGATTAAGTGAGCTGATGCTTCAAAACTTTTGTTGTTTCTTGGTGGGGTTTTTTGTCGGTTTTTTGGGGGTTTGGTTTGGTTTGGTTTTTTTTTTAAAGAAAGATCGATCTGAATTAAAATCTTAATAAAGACATCTTTGAAAAAACTTTTTTACTTCTGGTATCTGTTATCACGGCAGCCTCACTAACTTTGCTGTTGACCTTAACTGAGTCCCATGTTTGCCTTTGTTTCTTTCCACCACTGAGGAAAAGGAACAGAAACTCCAGATACTCCAGGAAATATTTCCCTACCAGGGACAAAGCACCTTTTGAGAGTCAAACTTTACCTGTGTCACAACAGTCAAGGGAAAATGCATTCTGAAGAATTTTGTTCCATGAGTTTCTTTTCTCTCCTTTCAAATCCATTTTTTCCTTTGTCCTTCAGACATGCTGCAACAATGAGTTCCACAATTGAATCAGTCTCTATGTGAAAAGTTAATCTTTGTTTGCTTAATCTGGTTACCTTTTGACTGCAGTGGTTCCTAGTTATTGTGTTGTAAGATAGTGAATACACATTCTGCGTACATTTTTCCTATTATAGTTCATGCATTCCTACCATATACTCTAAAATTCTTTTCTATTTTCTACTCAGCATTTGGTCCATGTAAGCCATTCCATTTTTTGATCTGCCTTTTTGCCCTTCTCTGTACTTTTATCCACGCTGTTAAATCCTTTGGGATGAGATGGCCAGAAGTGTGTTCAGTATTCAAGACATAACAGAGCCTTAGACAATGGCGCAGTGATGTTCTGTGCTTTGTTATCTAATCCTTCAATAATAACTTACGATATTTAATCTGACGACTCATTAGCTTTTGAGATCTGAACTGAGGTTTACAATGAATTATACACAACAAATCAAATATATCTAAAAAAAATCTTTGTCCATATTGTAATGCAATAATGGTCATAGATCAGAGCTAAAATTTCACAACCACCTGCTCAGAATAGCTAATATATCTCAATAGAGCTCAATATCCATATCCATGGAAAAATTTTCAAAACTCCAGCATTGAAATAAAAGAGATACTTCACTTGATCCAGAGAAGAGAGAGGTGAATTAGAGATAGAGCTGGAAAGAAAGGAAAAAATATAACATCATAGATGAAGTCGATTGTAAATTAGAGGAAAAAATGTCTGATTTATTAAAGAGAGTGGAACATAGATGTTGTTATGGTAAATTGTTAATTAAAATGCAAAGGTGAGTCTGACTTAAAGAAATGAGGAGTAGAGACGATCATGATGCTTGGCCATTTGAAATCTCTGTGACTTATTTAACAAAATTTCTAGCTTCCAGAGTACATCTGAACTCAAATTGCTATCCTTAGACTTCTCCTCCAAATGGTTCTCTTACCAGGAGGCTTAAAAATAGATGTTGCAATCATATTTTTTTTTTTTAAAGGCACCCTGCACAGTGGCAACTGCAGCCAGAGAGGAATGACAACAAGTGAGACATTCCCCTGAAGCCTGTGGTGCAGACAATGGTGAAGCAGGCTGCCCCCCTGCAGCCCACAGAGGTCCACCAGTAAACTCTGTGAAATTTAGTAGCATTTATAAAAGGCCTCAAATATTAAGCATAATTTAATTAAAAAGTAGCTCCCTTTTCCTATTTACTTTTTCTCTCATTTTCTAGCATGGTTTTTAAGGAAAAAAAAAAAAAAAAGGAGAGCAGCTCAGCATTTAGGAAGTTTACATCTATCCAACTTTGATTTATAAATCAATCAATCACAGACTTGTCTTCCTTTTTTTCCCACCAGAAACCAATAATCATGCAATGAGTCAGAGACTTCATTCCTTCACTCACTTTTTTCGACAGTAACTGCTTTGACTTTGGCAAATCAAAAGAGTTGTTAAGAGGATATTTCATTCATGATTGGTAGGTATTATGCAAGCAAAAGCTTTGTCAGAAGAGTTCTGATAATTCTTCCAAGTAATGGTGTTATATAGTGAGATGTAAACAAATATTTCATAGGTGGCTCAGTTGACTACTAGAAGAATGATGCAAAAGTCCCAGTCAATTGCATACAAATAGTTTACTCCAAGAAAACTTCTTGCAGAAGTCTTCAAAACTTGATACCAGGTTTATTAATGAGGACTAATAAATGAAGAAAATCTTCATGCACTTTAACTGGCATCAAAAGCTTTGTGAAAGTAAATAAAATTGATTATTTTCTTGGGCAGCTTGGGATAGTTAGTTTGGTATTTTCTGCCAAAATACAATTTTTACTAGCCAAATTGAGACCCAACTGAAAAAAAAATTACTTTGGTGTGGGCTTTGTAACTTGGAAAGAAGATATCAAAGCAGTGATTTATGTTATGAAGGAGCTGGTTTTCACTCAATTTTTAAAGCAAATGAAAATAATGAAGAGAGTCTGCCATAGAGCTACCAAGGTCTGAGTGTAACATTTTGAAAAGACAGATGAAGTAAACTAAGCAGCACTTGGGTATCTTGTATTTCCCACTGTAATTATTGCTCTAATAAGGGTTTGTCTCATGAGCAATCACTGACTGCTCAGATCTTCTAATGAATATTTAGAATATATGGTAAAAGAGATGTTTCTGTTATCACCAGATCTCTTTGAAGGTATAGGCAAGATAATTTGTCTGTCAAAATAGAAAATAATGGAGAAGATTGTTTTCTCCTTGCACATCATGAAAGCATTGATCCAAAAAAATGTTTTAATGAACAAGAATAACACTTACCTTGACATTTGCTAGCATATTAAAGATTGCATGAATAAACAGTGGGAAATAAACATACCTTTAAGCACTCCAACTGAACTGAAGCATAACATTTTAATTTCCTTAAGCCTTGGATCTTCTAGTCATTTGCATCAATGACACATCAGAGCCTCTAGGACTCTGTTCTTGCGTTTGACTTTTCATTGTTATTTTGTTTCTATGAACTACACTTTACGGTGTTTTTTAGAAGTCAGTCATTTGCAAAATTGATCCCATCAAGAGTTTTCCTTCCCACGCCAAGGAGCAGCATGCTATAGCACTGCTGCAGAGTGCACCAATTGCTGCAGGAAGCAGGCTGGGAATGCTGACTGATGGAGTCAAAAAGCTTTGAGATTGGGTGCATTCAAAATTCATGTAGATTAATTTGTTTATATAGTATTCTGTATTCCTACATCTTTTTTCAAGCGTAGATATTGCAGATCAGAGCCAGCCCTGCAGAGTCTAGGAATAGAGAAACACTCTTTTCCTTTCCTTACTTCCAGGACATGTCTGGTTCTCCACCCACCATGACCCTTTGGGCCACTGAACTGGGCCCTACAATTTCCTTCATCATTTATTTCTGTTTTATTTCAGATCCCTTGTCCCTCTATGGTAGAAAACAGTTATACCTTCGAACGGTTGCATTTTATGATTTCTTCGGGCTGATGAAAGAGTGAGGCAACAGACAGGTTCCACATATTAATCTTCTTAACATAGCACAGAGCCATCAGCCTTTGGCAATAAGTAAGAGCAATTAAGAGTCTGGCTAGTCATTTAGCAGGCATGTACTGCATCAGAAGTTGTACACTGCTTCAGGCAATTGAGGAAGACATAGACCACAAGAGTCCATCTCCAAATCTCTGATCAAATGCCTTCATTGCAAATCTTGGGGAATTACATAGATCTTAACATATGGCATCATCTTCAATGCCTAATAAAAAGATATAATGGGACCTTATTTTTTTAACTACTGAGAGAGCTGATCAGAATATTTGTAGTCTGTGGTATTTATAGAAAATATGTCCCAATTTTCACTACAGTTCTGATTGCTCAAAATTAATTTGTTACTTTGGGGGGCTTTTTTTCTGGACAGCTTTTATAAATACATTTCATGTTCAGCATCATTCCTCCTCCACCAAGGCAGACAGGCCTCAAACTCAAATTGTTTTTATGAGGTCCTCCCCATTCGACTTGCACTCTGTACAACTCCTCTCCTTGTTCAGCCTCTAATTCTAGAAATGTGAGGTTCTCCCGAGGGATTTACAGAGGGTGCATTAATGATGCTCAGCAGGCATAATGAGGTTTCATGCAGCAAGATCTGTGAAGCCGGAACGTAGGGGAACTTGAACACCAATTTTTTTTGTCAGCTACAAGTTTGCTTTTGAAAGACACCTGTGTTTCATGTCGTCCCAGTTATAAAATGCTTCAAGACAAACATCACTTTAAACTGCACATTTTTGTATGAAAATACAGGATTCTTTAGTGCTTTACAGATTGTGACCTTTCTTCAGTGCAAATAATGTCATTCTTTCATTCTTTGTTTTCTACCTTGTTTTCAAGGCTACATCCAAAGTGCTTGGCTTGTTTTCCCTGTTCTTAAGGCTCCTTTTTTCCTTCTTAGGAGATCAGAACCACTCAGCTGAATTTTCCTTTAGTGATGGAAACTAGGCAGAATTTGTTGCTTTTCAAAAAAAAAAAAGCAACCAACCCTTTCCATCCTTGAAAACACAGAAGCTTTACTCTTCAAGGCCCATACTAAATTTATTCAGTTTAACCTTTCACTCAATATTAAACATGTTGAAAAATTTCCGCCCTCCCCAATAATTTTCTTATGGCCCCAGAAGAAAATCTGCTTAATATTACCCAAAATATCTTTTCAGAATCTTAGGTCCTTGCTTATGAATGCCACTAAAGACCAGATTCAAAATTACAAATCTAATAATCTCCATTCGCACCTGCCATAGCATCCTCCAGCCCATATTTGTACTGATCTATCATCATATTCTGGAGACAGTGTTAAAGTAAATTGATCAACAAGTTCTCTAAAAATGCATTGAAATTCAGATCCTCTTCTAGTGAGTATTACCAGATGTAAAACAACACTTGATAGAACTCATTTCAGCACCTCAAGGTATTTTCAATAGCAACAGTCACATTCATTTGCAGTCTCAGAATGAGGAAAAACATCAAACTGCACCTCTTTCATTAAAATTTGAAAAGCAATGATCTTTTGACCACTGAGAGTAGAGCCAAATGGCTGGAGATTGCTAAATAATCCTTCACTGGGAGGGCTAAGTTCCCTCTCTTCTGCTCCATCCTCTCTCCTATATTCTCTTACTTTGTCCCCCAATAATTACTTTTACCCTCATAGGCAATCTGCTATGGACATCACGTTAAAAAAATCAACTTTCACACATGCAAATGCATGTCAGTACCCTTAGCGCAGCACCAGTCAGGGATTTGCTTCACAAGCCATAGCAGAACACCCACCTTTCTGCCAAAATTTCTTGTCTGTTCTCCTCAGAATTATTTAGGATCTGCAAATTATAACTACACACACAGAGATAGATAGATATAGATGAAATAGATATAGGTAGATACAGATATATTCTTTATAGCTGGAGAAAGAGGCTGTTCTCACTCTTTTTGCCTAAAATATGTTGGTGGTTTTTTTTTTTCCTTCACTCTCCTTTCAAAAGCAACATTTTGCAGGGACTCAGGCTGAAATGTGAACTTCCTTTGTTGCTAGCAATCTTCTAGTTGCTATTGTAATTTTCTCAAGTTAAGGACAAAGTTAAGGGCATAAGTAATTAGGCACGCACTGATAACACACCTACAAATCAAGATGCCCTACAGAGCAGCCTCTCTCTCCATCACTGTTTTTATCTTTGTTGAGCTAAATCATCTCCAGGAGCACACAACTCCTTTAAGATCCTCAGGTGCAATTAGTAGCTATCAGCTACCCTTGGGGCGACTGGGGTTGATACAGAACTGGATTAGGGCTGCTAGCAAATAAGCAGTGGAACCTGGAACTTAACCAACGTTATGAAGAAATCAGAACAAAATCACGATCAGTCAGGATGACACTCTCAATAACTATCACTACTTCTTCACAGTGTTGTCCCAGTGTAGTACTGAGTACAATTGTTGGAAATTTATGCCATTATGTTCTTTGCCAGGCTTTCCTTCAGTATTTCATTTGAACTACCCAAGGCAGGATTCCTCTCCTCCCTGCTCTGCTCGCACATACAGTGCCCAGCGCAGTAGAGCCCCAACAGCCTGGGATATGTACATGCTGCCATAGTACTTGGAGACAAGAAATAACAACAGAAAACAGTCAAGAGAAAATCCTGGAGCTATCAGGCAGGCTCCTGCTGAAAAACACCATCTCAACACACTGGAAAGGAGGGAGTCAAGCTACAAACAGTGTGGTTTGGAGCTAGCAAAGAAACAGTACACGAGCCTATCTATCACTGAAAGGAAGAAAGAGAAGAGAGAAGAGTAGGAAAATGTGACTAAAACAAGCAATATCTCTCTAACACAGATCCACCTCAAATGTGGTGACACTGGTTGAATACATTCAAACTTAAATACTGATGATTCCCAAAACACATCCTGAATAGATTCACACATTCATTAATCAGAGCTTCATAATTCTTCATTGCAACAGATTTAGCTTATGATTCCTGCCTTCAACCAGATTTGCTTGCGCCTCACAGCCCTCTCAAATGTAGAAGGCTATTTGCATAGCTGGTGCTCAAAATTAGTTTTCAAAAGAGTAGAATATGTAAAAAATAAAGAACGATAGAATATGCCAGAAAACCAGTACTTATACACAAAAGGGATAACAACTTTCTGAAAAGCAACCTCAGCTCTTACATCAGATTTCAGACCTGCTTCCATGAAAAATGCCAGACTGTGAGTGAGGTTAATAAAAGATGTTGATTTATTGTCTTTGAAACTTCCCAGTAGTGAATAATCCCTGCCTTAACATCTCTTTTAAAGAAGGGTCAACACCCATCCCTGTCCCAAGTCTTTGATGACTGTAGCATTTAATTAGATTTTTAAATCTTAGGGACATAAGCAAAACAATTTACCACACACATAGATCAGAAGATAAGATCCTACCCTAACAGTCTCCAATTTAATTCTTTAGAGGGCATTTCTAGAGGTTGGCAGCTCTGATCTTTGAGCATTGATTCCCTGAACGATGACTGCTTCATAAAAGGTTCTTCCTTTTAAAGCGTATTGTGGGGTCATTTGTAGACAGACTTGTGTTTCAAATAAGAATATCTTTATTCTGCTTTGACTCAGTTAATATACCAAGCCCCTGTCAGTAATGCCACTGTGCTCGATCCACTCTTGTGGTGCCTACAGAGAATTTCAAGTTTTCACTACAGGTCCTACATTTTTATTTGTGCTTAAACAGCTTGAAAGGGAAGCAGACCTCATAAGACCACTCCTAGAGACAAAAATGCTGCTTATTTTCTACTATTGGATGTCTGGGAAGCAATCACCAGCTGTTAATTAGCACGGGAGTCCTCTTCCCTTTCTAGGGACACAGCAAAGCAAATCTGGATTCCATTCATCCCACACCCAATCCAGGGATGCTTCCTCTCATCTTAAAACTGCAACATCCTGTCATGTACCAATGTGTACAGACTAGCAGTCCCACAGTATTCATGTAATTTTCTTACAAGAAAAACAAAGAAAAAAAAAAAAGCAAGGAAACAGCACTAAAAACCCCCAATCTTCTATGATGAATTCTGAGTCTAACTGAAAGAGTCCGAGATAAGAAGCAGTAAGCTCACATTGTAGCATGGAGGAATCAACACAGTCAAAACTAGAAACTCCCTGAATTATAGTAGGAAGGCACTGGAGTCAATTCCCAGGGAAAGGTGTAGGCAGCCCTGTCACTGGATGCCTTTATGAAGACAGACACAAGTGGAGCAGATTCTGCATCGGAGCAAGGGAATAGATGTCCCTGTAGTCCTGTTCTCTGTGATTTGGTGGGAAAGGGCTAGAAGACAATACTAATCAAAATGATCAGCAATCTTCTGTGAGAGAAAAACATTTTAGCAGACCTTCACCTGGCATTAAAGTGTAACACAAGTGCCTGCTCTCTTTAACAGCCTTAGTCATGATTCAATATTAAAGCAATATGGTGGAATGTGCTTGGTTAAAAAAAATAGCTATTTCCTACACACTGTGTTTATGAGCATTTTCAGAAACTGCAAGTTTTCTTTCCCCACAGGGAAGGCATGCTGTGATTTATGAACTGTAATAGTGAGCTTAATTGGGAAGGAGATATCATTGTTGACAGCTTTGTCTTCACCTAGTAACTAATGGAATAAATCTGCAGGGAGCATTTACTCCCTCCCCATCGGGGTTTCGGACAGTGGCTTTTGGAGGCCACATAATTTCTAATGTCTTTGCAATACAGTTTGCATGCTGAGGCCATTGCCACCGCATCCATGAACAGCTCCCCCCAGAGCCCCAGCCTCACCAGTGAGGCTGCTCAAGACAGGAAGTGGATAACAGAGGGTAAAAGTACCGGACCACAGGGCAGATATCCATCTACATCATGCAATGGTGTGTCACACAGACATCTCCAATCTCATGAACCTTGAGTCCACTACAAAGTCCAGATCAATCAGCAGATTGATCAGATGGGTCTAGGGCAATTTGGCCCAGCGATAAATGGCATGAGGCAAGCACTATATGAACAGGACACGCCAGAAAGTGAGTATGAACAGAACCACAGACAATTAGCTTGGCTGTCTGTCAACCATATGCCTTTACTGATTCTAGCTGGGCAGGGGTGTTTTTAAATGGGTCCAGCTGGTTTGGCATTTGTTGTTTATTTAGTAACAAAACATTAATTTAGAAGGCAGACATTTAAGTTTTCTCTTGAGCACATTTTCATTGTCATTATAGTTCCTGCTAGTGTATTTCCCCTCCACTATGACCAATTTCAGCCATTCAGGACTGAGTTTATGGAGCCAAGGGACCCAAATCAAATACATCCATTTATTAGGATGGGGCTCAAATGAATGGTGTATCATTTTCCCTGTCCAGAAGGACACTATCTCACCACACGCCTAGGACCTATCAGGTTGTGTAATGTGATGCACACGACATCCTAAATCAGAATTCACTGTTCATAGGCCAGACCCTGCAGATTCTTAAGTAAACAGAGGATTCATTGAACTAATGGAGCACTCAAGCATGTAAACCCACATAATTGTTTGCATGACATCAGTCACAGGCATCTCAGAATAAACTCTGCACTGCTTGTACTGACAAGCGCCTCACAAATAGCACAGGCTGTGGCAGACACCACCGAGTGTCACTGTCATTCTGGGCAATACATTCCTGCTGGTATGAGGGCAGAGATTACTGTCATGAGCTGCAGTCCCCTCTTCAGACTGGGGATTTTTGGTTTGCATTGGCAGATTCAAGAGGGTTCAGCTTGCATTGTAAAAGGAGGCTTTTACAGGACAAGTGAACTTTTACAGGACGAGCGGAGCAGAGAAGACACAGATTGCAGAAAGCGCTGTAGAGAAGCTCTACACTCTACAGAGTACTCTTATAGATGCTCTGCTTCCCACCCCACTGTACATAGGAAATGCCAACCTTTCCTCATATTTGAGAGACCAGATGAATAATTTTCCTTCTTAGCAGAAGAGAGCAGAATGAGTCTGTTTCATTCTATTGCATTCTGATTCCTACAACTATCTTATTGTTCTCTAAACATTACTGATATACCTATTTCTGGATATCCAAAACAGCTCCCTTTCTTTATGTAATTCTTACTCTAAGACTAGGGCCATTTGTGGTCATTCACATTTAGCTGAGCGAGCAATCTTTCCTCCTCAGAAGAACAAAAAAATTTTCCTCCTAATGAGGGAAAACCTAAAAGAGAGTTTTCACTGTTATTGCCTTTTGTACTACCCTATCAATCCTCTGAAAAATGGGAAGATTCCCTTTCATACAATTCAAGGCTCAAGGCTGACATTCCTTGCTGTCTGTTAACACCCTCATGCATGTGGAATGGCAACCCAAATTCAGTGATTACTCATTTTGGCCTTGAGTTTAATGATCTATTGATATTTTTTTCTTTTCTTTCAGCAGAGACTGCCTACTTTTTCAAGACATGAGAGTACAGCACAGAAGTAAAAGCACTTCATTATTTTTTGGTATTCTCCTTCAGTTTCTCAAGGTTGTTTCACTGTACAATTATAACAAGACAACAAAAGAAAGCCTCTTCAAACTGTTCAGGAAAACTAGAAGTCGTTTCTGTGTGATCACAAAAGCAAGGTATGGAATTCACCAATAGTTGTTTACTAGACTGAAGCAGTTTTCAACATTTTTTAATTTACAGCTTCTGTGCAAACTATTACATTGCTAATTTAACTTCAATGGCAACAGGCTTATCTTGGTTTGTTACATACAGAAACCCCTAGAACAAGCCATTGGGTCCCAGGCAGGAAACAGTGCCTCACAAAAACATTTTTTCTCAATATGAAATGTGAAATTTAAGCCTAGCTGAAAACACAGGGGTATGAGAGGTTGTGGAGGGAAACAGTTTACTTCATCTTGTTCCCAGTAAAGCAATAGCAATGTTCAGCTGGGCTGATGTTTAACGCCTGAGTTCAGGTAAGATGGGTCAGGTAGGACACTAATTCATGGTGAGGTTTGTGCCAACTGATGAAATTTTTCCGAGATGATCCTGACCTCACAAAGCATTAACTGTGCTCATTGTATAAAACTCCCACAATTGCTCATTCATACACGGCACATACAAGCTGGTATCACACATGAGCAGAACCCTTCAAGCTTTGAAAGCTCTGCAGAGCCCCAGTCTATTTAGAGATCAAGGTCAGAGGCAATTGTTAGACATGCGTCATATCCGTTGAAATCTTAATCCCAAATCAGAAATCTAAATTTCACTAATTTTTTGTCCTTCAAAAGAAGAAAAGTCTACAAGAACAGACCTGCTGATCACTGCCTCCTAGGAGCACACAGACTAGGAGTACCAGGAGCTGCTTGAGTCATCTTACTCAAACTTGTCCTACTCCAGATAATTCACTTGTGATCCTTTTACAAACTGAAATTTCATTCATGGTGTTTCTTTTATGGTATTTCATTACTTCCACTTTGTCTTTTTGGTAAGTCTTCTTTGGCCTATTAGCTGGTGAGTTGGATGTACTAAATGAGGAATGATTGAATAAAAAATAGTATCTCCTCATCTACTACATCTGCGCTGCTCTATTTGCTGTATTCTCAAGTGACACTGCAGCATTAGATAGGATTTGAAAAGGAAAGAAAACAACAGCCTGGAAAGTACTCTTACATGAACAGAGACTTTAAGTGTTGAGGAAGTTTATTCTAGAAAAGAGACATATAAGACTAAATGTAATCAAAAAAACCATGAAAGAATAATCAGTCACCTCAGACTTAGATTTGGAATTCTATTCTCCTTTTCTAATAATACAAAGATAGGTAGGATCTTGGTGTCTGAAATGCAGATAAAAAAATTTCCACAGGACTATAAACCTCAGTGCCACAGTATACCAGAGGGCAAAAGTGGCTGGAAAGATTCCTAGAGTAACTGCACATCATAGAGATAAAGGTTGGTAAGATTTCCAATCATTAGTGGTAAAAAGAAACACATCTTAGGAGAGAGAAAAAAATTGAAACACCTAAGCTAAAGCTGGACCTTACTTACCTGGAGACTGATGGGACTTTTTGAAATAGTCACAATGATAATTCCTATATCTTCCATAAGTTATTATGCCCATCACTGCTGGTTCCAGAAGATGAGTGTTAGAGGCCTTGGGTCTGATCAAGTGTGACAGTACCTAATTACACCCACCCCTTTGGGTGCTGCATGGAACAGGCATACCATTGCTATAAATAGCAAACCATGGCAACACCAAAGGGCAGATAAATGTCCTTATTGGATATAATACAGGTAACTAGTATCAATAAACATAACCTAATTCTTTGGAAAGGCTTCTATTTGTATTTCTTGAGCACTCTTCATACATCACATGTCGCTCTTCACTATTTAGCAGAGCGCCTCTCACTCCCAGGAAATTTCAGAGAAAAAAAGCAGAATATAGGCATGTAGGTTAGCTAAAATGGTTGCAGTGCAACCTTTTTCTCCCTTAGAAGTGACAAATAATTATAGCAAAAACCTGTAACAAAATGCAGAGAGACCACCGGCATTCTATTGCACTTCTACATCCAAACAAGAAATCAGAGTATTTTCTAGTGAAATTATATAAGCACAGTGAATTCTTCAGTGGAATTAACAGAAGTTTCCTCCCCTTCCACATACAACAAGTTGTAGCTAGAAAATGTACATCTATTGGAAGGTAAACAGGCAGGAATATTAACATTCCTTGCATTCATATAAATAATGTGACAGATCATCAGTGATGATTCAGATCCCACGGCATCCCTTCTAAGAGATTTGCCAGCTTGCACACCTAATTATATACAGACACTCATGTTACAAAAGGGACAATAATCGCTTATTTGATTACTGCCTCCCCTGGATTCTCAGAGAACCTTCCTAGACAGAGGGCTGTCATCTTATCCAGTTAGCTGTTTTCGCTACCCCATTACCCTCTTCTGCCCTGCCCTTAATCTTTATTTCAATAACCTGAACTCCTAGAAAGGTAAGTGACAGAAGCCAGTGGCAATATTTCTGTCTCCAGCTTCACAATGTGTAATCTCTTGCAATATCATTTTATTAACAGAAGGACAGTAAGACAATCTGAGAAAAAGCACAAAGAGAAGAGGAGAAAGATGCACAAACATGAATGATAAAAAAGTAGAGTGGGAATAAAGTCCTCAAGTGTTTCTTAGGGCATTTTCTCCTTTTTTCTTGTGTCCATCAATCCAGCAGGGCAAGTGCCATATGGATTTATTCCTTTTCAGGTCCTACAGTTAAAGGTTCAGTAATGAGCTTGTGTTTCAAAAATGGCAACATCCAGGATGTCTCTAATTCAATATGCTATAGGGAAAATAAGCATCTCTTATTTTATTTCAGTGAGATATGGGACATTCTGTCTGATGTAAAGCAAAGCATACCTGAGCTTTAGAGGTAGCATATCCAGCGCTAAGCTCTTCAGTGGAAGTTACTTATACTTTGATCTTCTTGATTTGACTTCATTACGTTGTTATGCTCTTATTTGCAAGGTGGACTGACATCCTGATTACCCCACAATACCTCAGAAAGCAATCAGTTAATTCCTCTTAATTGCTCCCTAATTCTTAAATGATTACTTAAGTATTTGTAACTGTTACCCCAGTTTAGAGTGCAATGTTGAGTGCCTTCATTTAATGGATATTTAGTCTAGATTTTTAGGGGCAGATATTAAGTGCTGTTTAAATGCCAACTTGACTTTGAAAGATCACTCTGAGTCAGAGATCTCAGTGGATTGACTCCAAAGAGCAAAGGAAACACGTGATTACAATCTAAAGAATATTTTAACATTTAAAGTAAGTATCCACATCATCTCCATGACATTAAGACCGAATAGCTATAACTGTGCATGCAGATTCCAAGTTAATCAATATGCCTTCATTAGATTGGGATACATGCAGCTCCTGCATCCCCCTAGCAGGTAGCCTGATGGTGACAGACACCTGTCATTCTCACCCACCCTGCACTGCTGCCACTGCAGTCAGAACGAGCCCTGCCCAGGTCAGAACTCTCCCTGTAAATGTGTTTTGTACCTGCCTGTCTGCCCTACACCCTAAGGGCCTCAGTGTATTTCTCACCTGCACTACATACAACCATCAGGCCTTTTCTTCTGTTTCCTTATCCCTGCACGATTCTGCTCATCTTTTCTCCTGCAGCATCTAAATGGCAACTTCCCCAATCCCTATGCATTTTGATTCCTTTTCCACACTCAACAAGAATGACTCAGACTTACCCAAAAGTAACACACCTCATCCTTTACTCACATTATTTCCTCACCCTTACAAACTTGTCTGATGCACAGTTCAAGTTTATATATCGTGCAAAATGTTTACTTACATTGTATACACAATCCTCACACAGAGAAGCTAAACAACACGCAGACAGTTGTCTTAAGGCAGTAGGACCAGATATAGCAGTTTACTTCCCAGGGACTAAGAGAAAAGATTGTAAATGGGGAACATAAGAATGGAAAATAACATCCTCCATGATTTATGATGCACCCTACAGTCAGAAATTAATTCACAAAATGAAAACTGATGTAACCGTGTCTTTAACAATGCTTATGTAGTCAGAAAAATAATCTCTCAAATGTGTGCAATAACTCCACCTGGTGATTCTCAACATGGTATTGTCAGGTTTAAAGCTGCCTCTTATGAGAAAGAGAGGAGCAAAGGTGTTATACAAGCTAAAGGCCTAATCTGTAACATAACCAGCACAGTTCTGGTACAGTACATCCTACACTCTGTCAGCCTTCATTTGGCTTAACCTGTAGATTGCATTTCAAACTAAAACATGTATAAATAGGAATATAGTGCCAATCCTGCCCACAGAATATATTTTGTTTGATAGTAGGAGCTATGTACATCCCACAGGAGATCGTTGAACATTTATTGAAATAATTTCTAACTTTACATTATTATATTCATATAAAAAGCATCACTCCTTCTTTCAAAACTTTTTTTTTTCTAGGAACAGAGAATAAAAGTGCAGATGACATTCAAAATGCAAAGCTGAGAAGCAAATAGACCAAACCTCCTCCTCCTCCTCCCCTCCATCTAAACACTGATTCCCAGGACTGCCCAAGTTGGTCCTCCAGAGGAAATTGATTTTTGATACTGGCACTAGAGACTATTAAGGATTGAAAAGGAAAGTATTGTTATCCTACAGCTGTAAAAAAACATTTCTCATGCCTGTCAGACTAAGAGGAGAGGTACTAAGCTAGATTTCTTGCCTCTCACACAATATTTTATTCTAAAAGTTTCCAAAGCCTTCACGGATATTTTCAAGACAGACAATTTGAAAAAGACAGACCTAATTCTCTACACTATATTGTAAATTTCTAGGTTTTCACCAAAAAATTGTTTGCATGTGCACACTGACATACATATATTTATATTTGAGACTCCATTTCCTGCAGGTTCTGCTAGTGAGGTTTCTCAGCCTACCAGTAAGCAATAATGTCAAACTCTTATCAGCAATTGTAACAAGCCTTGCTGAAGGATACAAAAAAATCTTACCTAGGAGCATTTCCTAAAATAAGTACAATAAAAATAAAAGGCACTTGAATAAAAAGAAGGTTTTCAAAATATGTTCCTCAATTCAAACAATTTTTACCAGTTTATATGAGAAAGAAAAAAAAAATCTTAAAATGTTATCAAAACTCTTATAGGTTTTCAGAAAACATCAGTAGAAAGCTTTTTTTGGGGGTAGAAAAATCATCTGACATTAGAAAAATGGAATCTCAAACACCTTTTACCAATCAGGTCAAATTTCAGAGAGCACTGGTATGAAAATGTAAATCATTGCAGTAAAAGATCACTGGATAAATAGCTATACTGAGATGTGCTAAACAGCACCTGGTTTCACCTGTGAAGTGAAATCTTTCTCACCTTTTCTCTGCTGGATTTGTGTGATGTAGTCAGCATACCTACCAGGGCCATCCTTTTTAAAAAGGAAGAGATCTATTCCTACTGACTGCTGAAAGAGATTTCATTTGGTGCAAATATTACAGAACTGTGCATTGGGAAAGAAAGGGGCAGAACTGATAAGTGTGTTTGCCATTAAATTAATAAAGGTACAGAAGGAGGTCCTGCTCAGCTCTGTGACCATGTGAGTGGAAAAAATCCTGTTGTGTTGGTCTCGATTTACCTTCATGGAGTAAAAGACCTCACCCTGGAATAAGCTGTACTGCCTCAAAAGGCTGTTTTTTCATATTGTGTCAGGTTCAGAAACAATTCATATAACTGAGTCAGTCTGAAAGCCCACCCTGCCCTCTGGAAAGCAGAGCAACACTTGGAAAAACAGTCTTAAAAACGAGAGCTGTGCTAAGTCACTGCTTATTTATGACAGAGAATCAGAAGCACACTCTGGGGTATCTGAACTTCATATGGGTACAAGCAGGAGCTTAGCATAAATACAGGGAGCTTGCACACAGACTGGCTAGGGAAGTGTAAAGCTGACTGGACAGGGAGGAAGAAACATACTTAAGGAGGAGAAAGATGTTCTACTTCATCAAACTCAGGCTCCTGTTCTCTTTTTCACTCAAGGTGGTTGGTTGAATCTGCACAGGTAACTGAGCAGAATCAAAAGGGGAGGAAGTTATGTAGAAAAAACCCCATTGAAGGAAAAGAAACACCATCAAAACAAAAAGCACCCAAAAAACTCCTCAACAACCAATCCAAATTTCATTCAACTTGCTGTAGGATCCCCAGAAATATTCCTAATCTCATGTACTTGTTAGGGAGGATGGAGGCGGTAGGCAAGGTTCAGTTAATTCTTATTGGCACACTAAGCAGGTCCATGTCATCCCATTATGTTATATATGCCTGTTGCATTCCCCAGGTGGTAAAGCCATTTATACATTTACCTGAACTGTATTTTTCTTTTATGGCAAGGACAAATGTCCTCATTTGTTGAGCATCCCAGTTTTTCTTTCAGTGCCATTAATGCTGCCACAAGTCACTACTGCCTCCAAAGAGAATGGAAGTGCAGCAGATATGTGCTTCTTGGAACCTTTTCTACACTGCTGTGAAGAAGCCAGAGGAACAGAAAGCTAGTTGAAACAGTTATTTCAAAAAATGATTTCCTTTATTTAATACCATATTCGAATTAGAAAGGAAAAGTCAGATTGTGCTTTATCCCAAATCACCCAAAAGTGTAGACAGAAGAGCTCTTTGCAGTACAGACCTGTGCAGAGACACTGAATCATTAATATTTATATGGCAGAACTGCCCTGGCTCACTTGCTAATGTGGTTATGCTGTTTCCAAGCTACACGCAGCATTTCCCTGTTACTGCACAAAGTCATGACCAGACAGTAACTCAGAGTGACAAGGCACATAGTAATCACTCTGCAGGGCTCTCAGTGGGCATAGCCATGCCTATACATTGTGTATGAACTGACTTTGGGGTACATGGCATCCTGAGTTCAATAACTCCTCATTCAGAAGTGCTTCCCACCTTAGTTTGATGTACTATTTTCATGCAACTGGCTCTTTGTAACCAGTCCACTTTGCTTTTGAATAACGATCAGTAGAGATGCTCATTTTTCCCACCCCTACCAATGCCAGTTGTTAGTACTTCTGCTCCTTCTCCAGCGGATTTGTCTCAGTTAAGTTCAGCTGTCCAGAGAAAGTGCAGGAGTTTAATAGTTCACAATCAATGAAAAGAGAGAGGAGTCTCTAGAGGCCAATTCATGACAAAGAGATATCTTAGGATGGACTCACTCTGTTTCCTTCTCTCCACCAATGGCACATGAAGACTGGTATCACAATTTAGACTGAACAACCATTTGTTGGCTTAAGATAGTTCTTATGGAGATGATCCATACGTTTAAAACAAATAGATTTTTTAAAAATTATTATTAACAGAAAGCAGAACTTCAGCATAACTGTTTGATGCACCTAACTTCACAAAGTGAAGATGTTTTCACCAAGAAATTGATGTTTGTTTGCCTAGATACTGTCTGATGAAGAATATGACCGCACTCTATAACAGTAAATGTATCCCTTTCATTCATGAAAGTATTTCTGAATCATTCCACAAGTTCCACCCATTAAGAATCACCATACAGGAAGGAATTCAGTAATAGCAGTCCTGAGCATAGTGGCACTTTTCAAGGCTGTAGCTCCTGAGCACATTACTGTGGAAATATCATACACATATATTAAGGCAGATGTAAGGACATTTGTTTCTATTGCTTTCAAAAAGTCCATAATGATTTCATAAAAAGATGGAAATTGCATGCAATGTCATTATATCAAGCATGAAAATCTGACATTTTCTGTAGTTAACAAATTATTCTTAATGTTTGCTTATTTTTAAAAGTCCTCTAGAAAAACCAAACTCATGATGTCCTTCAGTCCAATGAGTTATAACAGCCCATGGAAAGCACTCAGTGGCAAAGTATGTACTGACGAAATTAGTGTGGGGATGTCATATTGTTAGAGAAAAACCTACACACATCAAGCACATAATACCATCATTTTTATACTCATCCTTGTCTTGCCCTTCTTTTCTCAGATATTTAGTTAGTCCATCAGGAGCAAACAGGGAACTCCGAGTTCCAAGTGTGTGGTGTCACTCATTACCACTCCCAGCTGCATTGAGCCTGATATTGGTAGCAATTAGTCACTGGTAGCCCTGCTAAAGGTTGTGATTTCAGAGGAGCTGCCACCTCCCACCCACGGTCAACATAACCCTGCAGCTTTTCACAATGCCCAGCACTGGTGGCTTTAAAGGAACTTGCAAGAGGCCCTTGAAAATAACGTTAAAGGACTGCTTAAGGTCCCAGCTCCTACCAGGAAATATCTTTCTTCTCACAAAAGTACAGAAACTCTAGAAACTGAGTAATAATTTGGAGTAAGAGAGAATCTGCAAAACCTTGAGGGTCCGTGTTCCTGCTTCCACCAAGCTATGAATTTAGAAGTGGCTGGGATTTTTGTCATCACTAAGAATCACTCTGTCTAACAAGCTTATAACGCCTCATTTAACTCCTACTTGGAAAGGAAAAAACAGTCTGACAGATCAACATAAGAGCTTACCTGTAATTGTGCTGTTCTATTTCCTAGCTGAGCTTAAAATCACACTATCCTTTTTATTTATATATCATCATAGATATTCTTAGCCAAGGAAGAAATCAAACCACAAGGGCACTTTCTTTAATCTGGTGCATTCAGTTATTATTTCATCAAACAGGATTGAATCCCAGGTGGTTTCACTATCAGGGTACGGGATGATAACTTACATTAGTACTTTAATTCTCACACCTCTTTTGGGTTTGATTATTTATAGACAGGCATAATGCAGAGCTTATGATGTTTTATGGAACAATTAAGAGCTAAAAAGTCAAACTCAGATGGTTTTTGCACTTTATGAAACTCCTAGCAAAAATGCCTCTAGTTCAGTGGAGAAGCCCAGGCTCATCCCAGTGTGTTGAGATTATGCCCCAATATACCCTTGTGGTCTAAAAAGATGTTGTTGATTATCTGTATCCTTGAATTACTGTCACATACAAGCTTCTGCAATCCATTGATGTACTTTTGCTAGTTTAAAAAGTATAATCCACTTTTCCTGTAATCTGCCTTATGCCAGTCTTTACAATTAGTGTCAGCAGAAGCTCTTACTTTCTCAGCTGAGTAAAAATCCAGAGCTGATCTGACTGAACAGAAGTGGGAGAGCATGAGTCTCCCTTCTTTCCACAGGCCTCTTTATGTGTTTGAAGTTCCAAACTGAACTATATATTCTTAATTAACATTCCATATCTAACAGCTCACAGACAACATTTCAGGCTTTTCTAAAAGATCCAGCAGTAGAATGGCTCAAGAGTTTCCAGATAAGATTCCAGGACCTTATAAACAAATAGAAGATATGCACTATAAGAAGAAGATTTTACCCCACAGCCCACGGGAGCTCAAAGCGTTTGTTATGCCTTCAGCTAACTACATCATACTGTTGAATCACCCGTAAATCTACCAAAAGAATTGCAAGGGCTCTAACAGAGGCAAGGGCTTTGCAGTATTTTTCCAGATGGCTTAAAATATGACTGACCCAAATATCATCCCCACAGCAGAGTCTGCAGAGGGGACCATGCTCCTCTGTTTCAGCACCGCGTTCACTGTCTTGTGTGTCACACACAGGATTCAGAGCCTCAGGTGGAGCAGCCCTGCAATCTCTCTACTTTTGCTCAGGCAAGGGCAGTCAGGGTCACAACTTGTTAAAAACAATGGAAGCCTCAGAGCCAGAGAAGCAAAGACTGAAATGGAGGAGGAGGAGACAACACCAATTTGGCATTCAATATTATTTAACTGGGGCAAGTGTCTTCGCCAACGTCTCTTTGGAAGGAGGACGACAAGGAGGCTAAGCTGGCTGCTGTCATCCCCAGCTGCTAATTTGTACTGAGAGGCAGAGGAATATCAACTGCACTGTTAATTTCTATATTATGGAAATTAATCCTCTCATTTGCACAGCAGGAAGCCAAATTACACCATCACATGCACAAATAAATCTGACATTTTGAGAATTTGACATTGCACCACTGAGGGCTCGTTCCAGCAATGCCTCCCACCTCACAGAGAGAGCACAAGAGTGTCTTCTCTCAACAAAGATACTGATAGAATATCAGCCAGGTCCTTAGCTGATGGAAGTTGGAAAATATCTCCCAGTTTAAAGAGAACAGCTGTGATCTGCCTCCCAGAAAAGCAGATAATAAGGAAAAGTGTGGGTTTGAGTGGGGCATTTTTCTAAACTAGCAGAAGTCACCACAGGACCTACTAAACCTTCACGTTCCAGTTTCAGTATATTTCCTCTCTAGGGGTTCTTCCTGTATGTACTTTAGGTTTTTTTTGTACTAAAAACATAACATCTCAACAGGCAGCAGTAAATGATAATAGTAGAGGTGGAAAACCCCCCAAAAAACTAACTAACTAAAAAAAAAATCTATCTGCAGTGATACAGCCTGAGAGTTAAATACTCTGTAAAAGCCACATTGTCTGTCACTTTATTTGAATGTCAACTACAAAATGCCTAAGGAACATTAGGTTTTATGAAAGAGAGCATTTCAATCATTCTTCGTTAGCTTGGGTTTGTTGACTTAAATTTAATTGTTACTCTGTATTTGAGAGTCAAAGGCTCTAATATAGATCACAGATTCCCTGGAGGTGGGGAATAATCATCTGCTGACTGATTTTCACTCATCCATTTTTCTCTCTTTTGTTGATCCTGTCCTCTCAACGTTTTTATTCCTAAATGTCAACTCTAAAAAAGTTACTGAAAAAATACACAACAATTATTAAAAAACGAATAACCATTAAAATGGTTACACTTTTGCCTAAGTCACTGATTAGTGAGAGGAGCTGAAAAATTCCTATTTCAGCAGCTGGTATAAACTGTTGACAATAAAGAGCCTGATTATAACCATTCAACACATTCTGCTCATATCCAAAGCACTCCTGTATATTTTATCAAACTCCTACAAACCAATTAAGATTAAACTTTCACTTAGGAAATGTAATAAAAAGAAGACCAATCTTTCCCAGCAAACAGGAGCCACACCTGCCATTTCAAGCCAAGCATGATCCACATTTTACACTTAGAAATTAAAATAGTGAATAGTCTCACCTGATTCCAGGGTCTTGGGCCTTAGGAAAACATGCACATGTTCTGAAAACAGTAGCAAAAAGAGTTAGCAACATCACCTGAAATTCCATTCAGAAAGGCTGAAGAACACCACTCCCACCCCCCATTTTCTTCCCCCATAGAAGCTATTTAAGCATAACCTTGTTTGTAGTTTGTTCTTTCATACAGAAACATAATTAAGATCTGATCTGCAACCACATGCCTTAAATAAAAGGCAGCTGCTCATATGATCTGCTCATTAAGTGCTGTATTCCAAATGCATACAAAGATGCCAAGGTAATTAACAAGGCACAAAAGCTTTGGGGACTTTGCAATAGAAACTCAGTTGAGACTCATCTTTACATTTACAGGATAATAGCTAGAAGTCTATGAATGTAGATTTCATTTTAAAATCTTTTTGCTCTCAGGGTGACATTCTAGAACTGTTCTTTTTGAAAAGTTACAATTTATTTTCTACTCTTATGGTTCCTAAAAATGATTTTTTGTGCTTCTAGGATCTATTCCTTCTCCTTTCCTTTAAGCTTCACAGCTTCTTGATAACATTTCATAGAAGGATTTAAAGATTTTGAAAGTATGAAGTTTTCCCATGTAGCAAGTAATTTTTACATCAACCACCACATCCAAAAGTTTATTTACCACCTTCTCCCTCACTATTCAGCTCCTCTACTTTTCCACCCTTTTCCACTTGATCAGCCCTAACTTTTCCAAATCTCTATACCATTACCTTGCATGGAACAAAGCTCCTTCCCATTGTTATTTCACTTGAATACTCTATTTCTTCCTCGGACAGTTAAGCCGGCCGCTAAACCAGCTATGATAATGTAGCTTTTTCTGTAAATAGCACTTAGAGGAGAGAAGAAGCTGCTTTTTTTCTTTTTTTTTCCCTTATTTTTAATTAATAGGATTCACAAAGTCTTCTTCAGTAGCATTACCCAGGAGCCTGACTGAAGGGAAATGAATCATGGGAGGAGAATTTAAAAGCCACACCTGCATTAAGGGGAAATAGATTTCTTGCCACAAATGCAATTGCTTCACCTGTAAAAGGCAAGAGAAGAGGCTTTCTTACAGACCAGTTAATTGGGTACATTTCACAGCTTCCCCAGTATCTAGTTTTCATTGTGCCTGAAGCTAAATCCCTGGTGTCCTCCCATCTTTTCAGTAGCAGTGTCATCCTTCCCTATTTTTTTTTTCTTATGAAATTCTGAGTTTTCATAACACAGTTGAAGACTGAGTAACTGAATTAAAAGTGCTAGAAGAGAAAACTTGCAAAGTAATCATAGTGCTGGCTGGAAAATATCCTTTCTTTGTCTAATAATGCAAACCCATAAATTAAATCAAAATAAAGCTAAAGTTTGGAATAAGAGTTTTTAGGGGTTTTTTTACTTGCTTTGTACAGGCAAAAAATTTTGGCTTTCCTCTGCCTGCAAGGTTTGCAGCAGACTAACCCAGAAGAACATTTATGGGTGTGTGGGATAGTAGACTTGTGTTTTCCCAGATTCAGAGAAAGACCTTCAATCAAGTCCTTTTTGTATGTGATTGCCCAGGCTTTTCAAGGGAGAAATATCCTAGATCTATAATTAATACTCTTCCCAGGCTACAGAAAATATCTCCAGATTCTGCTCAAAATCACAGACCATACTTAAACATAACTCTTCCACAATATAGCAGAGCTCCTTAACTCTGTGATGTACCATGGTTTCTCTCACACACCCCATCCCAAACTACGTGGAACCTCTGATTTTATCAGTGTGTGGCGGGGTCGGAGAGGGCTGTGAGCTGACGAGATGCTCAAGCCCAATACTGACCAGGATCCCCCACTCCTCCTCAGGACTGCAAAAGGAGTCCAGGTGGATTTCACCTCTGACACAATTGTTGCTGTCATCTTCATAAAATTATGAAAGACAAATGTGGGCCTTAAAGTTCTTTTAAAGTCTATTTGTAGCCCTATTAGCAAGGTGCAGTAATAAATAGCTTCCTTTCTCTGGACTCAGGAAGGGAGTATCACATGGAGATGAAGGCATTTTAAAACAGACCTAAACTGCAGGATTTCTTCTATTTCCTTGGGGTGCCTGGTCCTGAAGGCCCTTCAAAGACTGAAACACAGCACACAGATGCTGACTTTGCTAAGTTTTCATCTCAGGAAAAAAGTGAGAAGAAAAATGAAATACTCTACCGTTGTGTCTGCTATATAGAGAAATAATAAATATCAGATATAGATTTTTCCTTCAAGCAAAATAAAGAGGACTGGAAAAGCATGAGCCTTGTTGTTATTTCATATCAAAACTGGTCAAAATCATCTGACCTACAACAGTAATAATAGCAATAATAATGATCCTGATGATGATGATGAATCAATAAGGATATACATTAATTTAAAAAAGACTGACAACAAAAATACATACGTGAACCTGAAAAATGGGAAACATGGGGAAAAAGAAAACAAATAGCCATTTCATGAAGAATAACAAACACAGGAGATAAGTCACCTGGGTGAACAGTGAAGTAGGGAAAAACAATTAATTTTAAAAGCAGATGGATTTCCAAGGGTAGAGAGGCATGAATGAATCAGCAGATGGGAGCAACAGCGTTGGGGAGATGACCATTAAAATGTTTCGTGACCTCTCTGGAAAGGTGATTATCTCAGGAATTTGGGGCAGTGTTTTCTCAAAGCCTCAGTCCGGCACGGTGCTCGGGCTCTCTCCGCTGCAGGGGCCTCCCAGCAGAGCCCCCGCAGGGCCCGAGGAGCTGCCAGCAGCTCCCGGGGACTGGAGGCAGCTGGGGACAGAGGGCACAGGTCTGGGCTGTCAAACAGCGGGATGCAATGGGATCAGACACAGCCAACAGCAGTCTCACAGGCCATACATATTTATGCATTAATGTGCGACGGTGGAGGGGGAGATGCAAACCCCTTAGAATGAAAATTCCTTGTCCAGAGTTACTTCAGCCAAAAAGCACTTTCCTACTTGTCTAATGCTCTGACGTGGCTTAGGAGTATCACTGAACTTATCCTATTTCAGCCACACAGAGTAAGTGTTCATATTCATCACTTTGGTCTTCAAGAACTCAACCCCTGCATTATATATGAGGAATTTTCTTTGTCACAGTATGTATTCCCCTGTGTCAACCACCTTCTGTCCCCAGTGGTCTCATTAAAAAAAAAATGTTATCCTTAAGCAAGCACATTAAGAAACAGAAATGTGTGAAGAATAAAGCTGAATAATTCAAACCACTCCTTAGATCTTCATGATCATTTTAAGCAAATAATGATAATTTGATTCACATCATCTCTTAAAGATGCATTTGATTTTTACTTTTCTTATGCCAGATAAAGCACAGAATTGGGCTGCCCATTTTAACAGAATAGATGCCCTAAGGCTTTTTTAATCCTGTTTTCCCAATCTTGTAAAGGCCTTACCTTCAAAGGTGGGAATCCAGTTCTGACGCATCCGGGTTTCTGCAGATGGTCCAAGTTGAAATGTTGGTTTTGACAAAGGAGCATCTCATTTCTAATAGATAGAAATAGACTGAAAATGCTCAAGGTATCTTGCCAATGCAACTAAATGTTCAGTAACAACTTTTTGTCTCTTCCAAGTTACAACAAAATCAATGATCTAGAAGGGAAAAGCTCACAAGGCCGTTACTATTTTTCAGCCCTCCTTCACTGCTTTATTCTCTCATCACTTCGGTCATTCAGTTTCCAGCATCCTCCAGAGTCTGATAGATATTTAAGAGCAGAGAAGTCAGAAAAAATCTTATAATAAATCTGCTGATTGCTAAAGAAATACAACGTTCTAGCTGATGGGAGTCTAAGACATTTCTGTAGCAATGGGTCACCTACTTTAAACTATTTTCTCTCTTGCAGTGGGTAAAATATTACTAGGCTTTCTTGAGGTTACTACCCCTACAGTAGCAGTCCTGTTTCCTCTTATGGTCTCATGCCTCATCTTTGCATCAGCAGAAAATCTCATTTCTCACTTCTGCATGTCATTTCCTTTCATGAACACACAAATCCCACAACCTAAATGTGACAGATTTTTTACCTATTCCCTCAGAATATCCAGTGCTGGAGATTTAGTGCTTTGAAACAACTCTGGGAACCTCGCTGCATGCCTCCTTGGTAGGCTGGAAAAATATGTGAGAAGAGACTTGCAAAGATAAATCAAAGTGTGAGATACTTTACTAAACTAGAGCAATTTTTATAGCATTTAGATGATACTGAAGCACTGTTAACCAGAGTGTAAATGATTGAACAGGTGATTAATCCCTTAGAGGAAAAAGCCATTAGGAGGTTTCAAACCCATAAAAAAACCCCAGCATTGTGTGCTAAGAAGAGCAACAAGATGTCCTTTCCTTCCCATTGTAATACAGTCCTCATCAGAATACTTCTGTAGAGGCTTCCCAAGGCATTTTATCAACACATTCCAAACAACACTTGTGTGGAATTTCAATATGATTTACAAATGAGCATTGGAAGGGAAGCACTGCTGATCGTGTCCTTTTAAATCCAAGTGAAGATCTCAGCCTACCAAGAGGGTGCATCTGGCAATTGCATAGGACACATTTTTCATTTCCCAACCAGCTTGCCAAGTAGATTTGACTTTGCAAATCCAGTGAAATCAGCTTCTCCCAAGTTATGTCTCCATAAGTAACAGTTGTTTAGGATGTCCATTTGCAAAGGATCAACTCTCTGTCCTCAGGCTGCTTAATATGGACTAGAGATTTCAACACAAGTTTTCCATCTCTCCAGCAGAATATCTGAGTCAACAAGCTTATGAGATCTCCTCAGCTGTGTCCTTTGAAACTGTCTAACTTTGTTTAACTAATTAAACAAACACTGGAGCAATAACCTGGCTTTCCTCTCACATGCCTGACTCCCCTAACCTCTTTCTTGTCCAATGAATGTTTAATTATTGAGGTAAACTGAAACATATGCAAGAGGCGAGGTGAGGAGAGCTTGCCCACAGCATGCGTGATAGCCAAGTTATTCAGGCCATCTGCTGAGCAACATAGGTTTAGGCATCTACTTCAGATCTTCTAAACTCAAACCTCATGAATATTACAAACTCACCATTGAAAGTGGTCTGTGGATAATTAAGAGGTAGAGTCTGGTTTGTACTTTTTAAACTTACTTAAGATTCTAAGAGAGTAATTTTCACTTTCAACTTCACCTTCAATACGCTGGGACAACCCCATGCAGTCCTTTAGGTGGTCATACTCAAATATTCAACTCCGAGCTCTACAGATTAACTTTTAGAGTTTAGAAGACTACATCTACCTCCACAAAAATCTTTTTTGTAGCCTACCTGGTATACAGTCACCAGTGCAAAAACTTCTGCCATCTGCACTGCCAGTAAATACAAGAAAAATCATATACTCAGTAGAGTAGGTACTGAATGAAAACATAATCAGTGTAGGTGTTTAGGAAAAGACAGGGATCTTTTGAAAACAATACAAATTTTAGACTGGAAAATGGCCTTTGGTTTCTCCTCACTGACTCTACACATGTTAAGGGTAATAGTGTTCCACTACAGGGACTCTCAAGTCAGAAAAAAATTTGAGCCATAAATAAAAACTTCCATGGAGAAAAATGAAATCAAGCCTCACTCTTTGTTCTTAAATCTGAGACAGATAAAACTGTAAGGAACAATGTGAAACTCTGGGTTATTTATACTAGACATTTTCTGTTAGCAGCTCCCCATGAAAAATGAACTCATCCTAGGACTCAAAGCAAAAGAGGCCAGGGCCCAGCAGAGTGCACACTGAAGCAACAGGTAGCTTTAGCTGTGCCTGTGGTCCCTTGGCTCTAGTGAGTGTTGTTGTACATGTGGAGTCCATGCAGCCTTTCCCAACACAGAGGAGGGATGTGCTGACCTCGAGCAGCCCGAACAAAGTGTAGATTTTGTTTAAGTGGAATTAGGAACCCGTAACGCTGCAACCTCTTTAACAATCCCTTCCAGGAATATTTTCTCCCATATCCATTAAGTATTCAGAAACATCAGTATTGAAGTGCTCTTGTCAAAACAGAATAAATCCCTTGTGGAAGTTTTCCTGTGTCTTCTGCCTACCATGCAGGTGATCCCTGAATGAGCACACTGCCACTTCGTGCTTCAAATTCTGCTTCTCTGCTGCTTTCACAGCAACTGCCTCCTCTCACTTCTCAGGGATGTAACCAGCTGTCTGCAGTTTAATTGGGAC
The DNA here is from genome assembly GCA_013397845.1 of Melanocharis versteri. Taxonomy (NCBI): domain Eukaryota; kingdom Metazoa; phylum Chordata; class Aves; order Passeriformes; family Melanocharitidae; genus Melanocharis; species Melanocharis versteri. Next base: position 480,041 of record VZTG01000211.1, read on the forward strand.
ACTGAGAACTGCTCTAGGACTTGACTACTTCAAGCAAGCAAGCAAACAAAACCTCCCCTCTTAGTGACCTGCTGAGGCTGCTGCTTCTTTGACTCGAGGTTTTGTTTGTTTGTTTGCTTCACTGCCTGCTGCTTCTCAGTAGTTTCTGTCCTGTATGAATTCCGCTTGTGTGTCCTTTATAGTCTGGAAGGTGAGCTGGGTATTTATTTTCTCCTAAGTCTCACAAGTGGTCTCTAAAATAATGCGGGTCAAGGAAAGAGAAGCATGCCTATTCTGAGGCTGAACTTGAGAAGCAAAGGCTGCTTTAACCCAACCTGCCTGTCACAAGTGGAAACTGTCACAGGTCATTCTAAAGGAAAGGAAAACTGTATATCAGGCGGATAGCCTCCTTGTCTGTTATCTGAGTTGTCAACTAGACCTAGCAGAAAGGTGACAGCAAAGTAATGATATTTTTAATCCCTTGCTGGATTAGGAACAATCTTTGCTATGGAAAGAAAAATCTGTTGTTAATGCTAATTATTGTAAGGTTTAGAGCCACTGTTATCTTCCCTCCAAAATATCACAAACCAAGCTTTGTTGCCTGATATCCTTTGGGATCCCATTCAACAAAACAGTGAGATGAAGAGCAGGATTGACTTCACTGATGTCAACAGGACTGTTCACATGCTTACAGTGATGCACACAATAAAGAATTTTGCTGAAAAAGGACTAGACTACATTTCCTTATTGTTTAATGTTGCTTATAATGTGTCCCACTCTTTCCTGCTGTTTATTTTCTGATGATAACCATTCTTCATCTCTGAGTTGCAAATATACCCATTGTAGTGAAATAGAGTTAATGAATTAATTCACGTGGATGTTCTTGTCTTTACCTGATGAAAGGGGCAATAATCCATGCAAGTAGACCAGTCTCCCTCTCTCAGTGAAATATTCTGTTTCAGTTTAGCATATTTTTTACACAATTTGTACACAAGTCATATCCACACCAAGCTGGCGGATGAAATCCCATCACATTTACTTCTCCTGTTACCATGAGATGTCATATTCACTATAGAAGAGGACATGCTGCCACCCCATAATAATAGCAAACCTACTGTAAACTACCATTTTCAGGAACCTGTGAGTATTGTACCCAGGCCAGACTAACAGGCAATTCCTCCAGGAGGTACTTTCCCCCAGCACTCCAAGAAAGGAAAGCTAAAATATATCCCTGGCAAAAGACAGGTCAGGAACTGGCAGAGAGGGTGAATCCACACTCTGAGCCTCACCTGTGAGAACTTGCACAGACAGCACATCCACGCCCAAACAGCTCTGACTGAACGTCCCTGCCTGTGAAGGGAAGTCACTGTTCAGAAGTGATGCCTCCCAAATGTTTGGCTTCCTCCAGCGTCCTTGAAGCCCACGGCATAGAGCAGGCATGGCCATTGGGTAGCTATCCACCTCATGTTTCCCCTGAACAATCCAAGTACAGCTCTGATGCCTGATTTCATCACCAGCAGTGGCTGAATAATCAACATCCCTCTCTGCTAGGCCAAGGTAGACATGAGGGACTGAATCCAAAGGCACTGAGAGGTCCTTCACTCCATTTCCCTATGCACCCTCCCCAGCAATTTCCCCCAGCAGCTGCAGGGACCTTCCCCTTGTCTATCACATGTCTTGTGGCTCTCATCTTTCTGCAGCTTAGAGAACTGGGAACTAGGACATCTCTGATTTGTTTTTCCTCACACCTCCAGTACTGAGCTCCTGCTCCTGGACATTAAATTTCTCCCTTCCAGAATGCAGATTTCTATTTGTGTTCTTGCAAAAACAGGACCCTTCCCTTATGTAAGGAAATCTTTTCCTTCCATTCACTCTTTTGCTGTCTTATCCTGAAGAATTTTCTTCTTGAAACCCAGAGCACCACAGGAATATTCCTAAAGTCTAAAAATATGCACGTATTGTGTTCCAAATCAGTGGGTATGCCATTCATGATTGTTGTTCAGCCATGGTGTAGAGCAACGGCTCTGAAGAGGGGCACGAGCCAGGTTCTGAAGAATGATTTGTGCGAGAGTACTGAACATTTTTATTCAAGCATTCTCTGATCCTGAGAAGGGACAGAGAGATGACAGCACTGCCATCTCCTCTGACACCCACTCTCCAGCAAAAAGGAAGAAACAGGAAATCTCCTCAGGGAGCATTGTAAAGGGGCAACGAGCTAGGTCAATATCTGACACTCAAAAACTTCTCATATTTTGAGTGAAAATTGACATCCTTCTCAGACCTTTCTAGGTCTGTGTGTGTCTGTGTTACAATCTCTGTAGTGCATGGTGTAGGATCAGCATGGGTGAAAAGGCAGCACTATAATGAGGAAAAATAGCCCTGCTCATTCAAACATCTGTGTGAACATCCTGTTGTATGTTACATATGAGGTCACTTGAGGAGTGTAGTGTATTTCAGGCTCAAAATCTTCAGAAGCCTGTGTTGGATGTTAATTCTTTCCGTACTTTGATCAGATGAAGAGCAGACAGATAATGGATTGCATCCCATGTAGGGCTGCAGAGAAAAAAAGAAGAAAAAGACAAGGTTCCCCCAATTCTTCTAGTCACTAAGTTAGTGCCAGCTGTGTCTTTAATGTGAAATTATTATCAGTGTATATGATCACTGTGTTCTGCAAGTGTGAGTCCAAGAAGCAGCATTTTTGCTAGGAAGGAGACATTATCTTTTCTCTCATCTTGTAAAAATTGCAAACTTCATTTCAGCTTTGTCCAGAGCTTCTGATTATAATTTTTAATCTATTTTGATCTTTCTCTGCAACTTCAACAGTAGATTTTTTAAATTTGCTTATCTTATCATTCATTTACATGTCACTCTGCTTTTTCTCTGCTGTTTCCCAGTTTAAAATCTTAACAAAAATGAATTTTTTTAATAACCTTGCTGCAATCTAATAATCAATTGGAATAAATCTTCATCAGCTTTTTTTAAACATTTTTAAGTCTCATCAAGAAATAACACACACACACAAATTAAACTAAATCCAAACTATATTAGGAAATCAGGATAATTTTTCTAGTTGCTAACTTTTGGTTATTTGCTTTGGAATTGTGTTGGGGGGTTTTTCTAGGTCTTTATCTTTGCTCTGTAGACAATAGCTTTATGAAAGCATTAGAAGTGGCCTTTTGACAGCTAAATGGGATAGAAGCAAAATTTCCATTTTATTGAAAGCTGCCTTCACAAACCGTGCAATTTTCCTTATCCAGACAGTTTAAATTCAAGGCTTGTCTAGCAATATCACACTCAGTCAAATCCTACAGGTTATTTCTATTAAAGTTTGGGGTTGAATGGAGACTAACTAAAATGTTGATACTATTGTTAATATTTCATTCCAGTGGTGGAATGCAGTAATTTGGATGAACTTAAGATGATAAAATTTATAGCATTTCTGGAATTGAAAAACTCTTTGTTTATATAGTCAGCTTGTTTCAAGAAATAAAATAATATTTCCCCTGACTCCCTTAAATTACTTTTTCTCTGTAACTGTTTTTAATTATTTTTACCACCATGACCTTAATGATTGGGCACCATTATAATTTATTCTTTAAAACATTTTGTTGTATCCTTATATCCTGAGTCACATTTTAAATGATCAATGCTGTTAGTTTACCATTTCCTGTTACCTTACTGAGGGAAAATACATTTTACTGTTTAAACTCATCAGGAAAATACTGTGTATTTAACAACTCCCTGGCATCAGTTGCACTTGTTTTACCTAATATTGAGTAATCTTTTCTGCTTCATTGTTTTTCTGCTTCTTCCCCTTTTACTGATATTCTCTGACAGGATCAGCTTATTACTAGAGGAGGGATGAGAAAATGTCAATTATTATAGGTCCTTGATTTTGCTCTTCACCTATTAATCTGCGTCTGAAGAAAGACAATAACATAACTGATAACTGGCTGTTTGTGTGAATCAAAGGATATTTAAAAGGAAGAAGTGGGCTCATCCTCTGAAAGGACGTATATTTTCTGGTGTGACTGTGCAACATTAAAATATTGACATTTAACATTATAAAAAGAGGTGGAATAGAAAGGCAATTTTTATCCAAATACTACTAAAATTCTCATGTATTTTTAACATTACCATCCTGGTGGTTAACTAATCAAACATTTTTTGATAATTTTTATGTTATATACAACATTTTTTGACGACTGGATTGAAGGTTACTAGCATGGAGAGGACAACACTCATGAGACTGATGTTACATATGAGGCTCTTCAGAGACTTTCTTGAGCAAGCAGACCTCATTTTTAAGATGAGATTGAAGCTTGAAAAGTTAAATCAGACTTCTTAACTGTTTCTGCATCGATCTCTTTCTATGGATCCATCATTTCCATCAATTTCTGCCCCATAAAATCCTTAATGAGGTACATTCATCCAACTGCATAACATGTTTTGTGATCAGTTATTTCCATGAGTCTTTTGTCTCAGGAAATCTAAAAAACACCTTTGCAATGCAGAACACGAGAGATGTACTTGCAAAACCAGAGTGAGGGTGTGTACGCCGAATTGGAACAGCCGAATCAGCATGTGCAGACTCACTGCTCGGGTGAGGATGGACCTGCTGAAATGGTGGGAGCTAAAGCCCTTTGGAAAGGATATGGAGTTTGGACACCACTCAGGGTGATTTTTGACAAGCCAACACTTACTCTTCAGGTAGTACTAATATTTAATTTTATCGTCTTTCCACAAAAGTGATAAAATGGAAGCTAACATTTTGATCACAGCCAAATGATTACAGAAAAGTAAAAATAACCCTTTGTTTTGCTGTTTATAGACTGTATTTGTAAATGAGTTTCTTGTTTCCTGTATATTTTCACTCCAGACACTATTCTTGCATTTTTATCATTTAGTGAATGATGTGCTGCAGTGTGAATTTTGGTGTAGGCCTATTTCAATTTTCTTACTGCTGACTCCTTTGCTTTCGGCTGATTTATACTGTGTATAGCTAGAGAAGGAGCTGCAAATGACAAAATGGAATAGACAACCTGGAACCTGTCTTCAGGGAATATTCAAGCATTTGAGCTTAATATTTGCTATTCATGAGCATTTTTCTCCAGCTACGCTCTGCTGCCCAAGTGTTTCCAGAAAGTAAATGTGGCACCATTTTAACTTGAACATTAAAAATTACATCATGGCCCTATCTTATCAGAAGACCTGATTGTATTAAAATTTCAGACATCTGTTAGTGGATTTATTTTTATCTTGTTATTTAGTTATTACCTTGAACAAGTTACCCACGATTAAATCAGATCTATGAGTAGCTATCAAGCTTTGAATGTAGTAGTTATCCCAGACCTGTTCACCAGGAGATGGGAAGCAAGATAAAACACAGAGACTACATAACCAGGAAAGAATCCATACTGTCAGATTTGTATTAGTTTTTCCCTAAGCATCCAAAATTGACCCTTTTGGGGGCTCTGCATTAGGCTACCAGTACTCTTGGCCTGACAGCTGTCAGTCCTCTCTTCTCATTTTCTTTTAGCTATTCAAGGAAGCTAAACAACATTGTTTCTGAAAGGGAACCACTGGAAAGATAGATGTGTTTTAACAGAATCAAATCTATCCCTACATTATTTTCTGGAGTCCAGATTAAACTTCAGGAAAACAGAAGTCATCTTCAGACAACAGGTTTGAACAAAATCTGTGAAATGCACCTGTCTTTGGCACAAATATGACCATGAAGTTGATGGAGTTTATGGCTTTCTCTTATACTTGTTACAGTGGAGTAAAAATGCACACTTCTTTCTAAGCTTTTTCAAGGCAATATATGTTCCTCTGTGGTGACTTGAGGTGTTGGACGCTGTTTCAAGTGGGATTCAGTCAAAACTAATGTAATCTCATAGTACAGCCATAAATGCCTTCAGACATCATACCTGGCATCCATCTGCAACTTCAGTGGGACAGAGATCTTCCTAGGCTTGTGTCTGTATTCTGTTTTAATGAAACTCTGAGTAACCACATGAAGATAAAGCCCACAATACATGGAATAATACACACTTGAGATTTTTAATAACCTTCAGCAGGCAGCTACGTCCTCATGCATTCATGTTTAGGTGTGATGAATCCAAGTATCATATCAGTGAGTACCTACAGACAAACTGCAGCAATGGCCAGTTTCAGACAGGCAATCCCATCAATTTCTCTTGTCCTGGAATTTTCTAACCTAATTTTACAGCCCTGGAAACACAGCAATCTATCTAGGTGTATTGACTGGACTGAATTTACACAGGTTACTTGAAAGATAAAGGTCACATACATACCAGGCCTCTGGACCACATTTATTAACAGCATCCTGCTGACTTTCAACATCATTAGTGTCATCTGGACCAATGCTGGAGTAAATGAAATGTGACAGAACAAAAGACTGTTGCCAAGAGTGTAGATGTGCATAAGTGATACACAGGGAGGTTCAGCCTTATTAGCCCCTGGAAAACCACACTGTTCACCAAAGTCAGTAGCCAGCATAGCCTTTGCACGAGACACTCTCCAGCCTGGTGATGTTACAGCACTTTTAATTGAAGAGACAATAAAAGAGCAAATTGCCTGAGGTTTGTACAACGATATTTATATACAAGGCAGAAGTTCTAAACAGGGACAAGCCACCTAATATTCACATTTTGGGAGCATGCAAAACCCAAACTGACAGAGAGTCCCAGGTGAGAACTATTGTACATGTATTTATTTTTCTTATTTTTGGAAATAGTTCTGGATAACTTTCTTTCAGTGACTTTCTTACAGTTGCCTGAAATCTGCATGTCTGATTCAATTGTCAGAGACTGAGGGGCTGCCTGCAGGAAATATGTGGCCAAGTGCAAATGTTTTCCGATTACAAAATTATTACACTGTCTGTGAGACCTGTATGAAATATCTGTGAGCACAGCCAATGCTGGCATGATATTATAGCAGTGGTTTCTTTGTAGTTCTTGTCAAGATTTGATGACAGTCAATAAGTTGGGCAAAATTGTACCTCACGAGAAAACAATTTGGGAGTCATTTTTGTCAACATTCTCCATTAAAAAAACCCAATGCTTAGCTTCCATCATTTCACTCACAAAATGTTATGTCAAAACTTGAGGGTTTTGTTCATTTTATACCGTGACGTTGAGGGCAATTCTGGAGGTTAGACAGCACCCCTAGGCAAACACCAACTCAATTTGCTGTTAAAACTACTCAGAAAAATTCCTTGAGGATGAGCTAACTGGGACTTTGTGCACCAAGAAGATGTATTAGCCAGGTCTTAAATTGTTCAGGAAGAGTGTTGCACTGATCAAGACCCAACACTTCAAGATACTCATCCCCCATGACATCTCCTTCACCCCAGAGCACACAGAGTGCAGCAATACCTCCTTGCTTTGATCTCTCATCCTCCCGGTCTTCCGTGGGGGTTTATATTTCCCATGACTCACCCCCAATGTCTCTGTTGCAAGTTTACCATACGTGCTGTGGGAATCCTGACATACCAAACAACACAGAAGAAATGATCCAAGGGGGAAGCTCTGGCAACAGTGATGAAAGGGAAATGCAGGATACTCAAACTTCCACAAAGGACTGTCACAATTCTTTAAGACTGAGATTTTCAAGAAAGCAGAGTCTTCTAAGAAGGGAAGAAAAAAAGAAATTAAAAAAAAAAAAAAATGGAGAAGCAACTTTTTAGGACTTTAAAAAATATTCCAGAGAAAACTTTCCAGGAAAACTTCCTTCACTTTAGAAAAGGAAATTCTTTCTCCTTTTGCATTCCAGACTGAGAGTGCTAAAGAGAAGACCTCCCAGAGAGAATAAACACATGCCAGCACAGAAAACCATGCCAAAAATGATTTGATTTTTTATTGAGGCTTCTTCAGATTGCAGGTTTCACAGTGCCCATTCAGACACACGTTCTTGCTGAGAGCTTTGTTTAATGCATGCTTCAAAAAGGAGCTTTTAGTGCACTTGTTAAAAGCAAGATTCTTTTCAAACTTTCTAAAGCTTATCATTTGAGCAACATGCCACTGAAAGGTAAGTGGACAGTTCCATTCTCCAGGACAGCTGAGACTGAGAGACTCTTTCACTCCACCACAGCCCCCCATGTGTTTGCTGTAAGTGCAAATCACACAAGGGAACTGAGCCTCACCTCAGATTGATACATGCAATGCTAGGAAATGTTATTCACCCAGAGGTAAGCTGAGGGGAGAATACACATTCTGCTTTCATTGCACATTTTCTGTAATTTCAATAATATCCTGCTGGAATGAGGAGATGGAGGCTAAAAGGGAAGTGTAATATGTTGCACCAGAGAAAATTTAGAGGGGAAAATTACGTTGGCAGAGCCCTTCAGCAGTTGTGTAGTCCTTCATCTCGTCCCATGGCAACATGGGCTACTCTTAAACCATTTCTGACAAGGATGGGTTATACAGATGAAGACTCCAGAGTTGCACGGACTCAACAAGACCCTTAAGCCAGTCTCGTTTCTCTGACGAAGTTGTTTCCCAGATATCTAAAGCAAATCTCACTTGTTGATATTTAAAATCAGTATGCCTTTTTCTAAGTGGGAACTAAAGGGAACAAATTATTCCTTCCTCTCTGGCAGCTGTTTCTTACATATTTTAAGATTTCTCTCATGTCTTCCCTCTTCTTCTTCTGTCCTAGATTAGATAACCCATAAATACATTTGCCCTTTCACAGCATATTGCATTGGCTAATGAAATCCAGGAATCAATTACATAGATTACAAGGGTCTTGAATGACAGCATCGCAGAATACAATACCCAGCCTTGTGTCTGAACGAGCAGCATGTGAATACTTATTCAACACCAGCGCTTGCCTATGGTGCATTATGGCTTTATCTAATTAATTACATTATGAAGTGCTTGATTATGATAGCGGTGAATGTCTTTCCTGCTCACTCTTATCACTTGCTCAAAACTATTCTGTTCAGCTGAGATATACAAGCATCTGAGAGCTCATTTAGATATTAGGTACCAAACACTGGATTCTCATTCCTGAGTAGGTTTATTATTTTCAGAACCTGTTATCTGATGATCATAGTTACTAAATAAAGCCTCCTAATAACTTCAGCAGATCAGATTGTTCACAAGTTAAATGGGGGAGGGATGCAGGGAGGGCAGAAGGGGGGGAAGAGGAAGAGCAGCCTGAATTATTTATTCATTTCCCCATTTTCAAGATCTTTTTCATCCGTCTTTGAGCCAAGCCTTCAAGATGTAATTGGAAATGTTAGATACACTCCTTCAAAAATGTTCTCGGAACAAATTACCAAGTACCATTCTCTGACACGAATGGATCACAAAGAGCAGCACTTCTTCAAAGGAAAGCAGGCAAGCTGATATTCGAGTATTTGGTCTTTTATTGGTCATCATTCACTTCCTCAGAACATTCTTGGAAGATGAACTATTTTATTTCTTGATTGTTTCCAAAGCAAGACTCTTTATGCAGCTCTCATAATATCAATTTTAATGGAATGTTTTCATTCCTGTGTAAAGTTTCATTTTGAAGACATTCACATCCAGGAGATGCCTTAGTCTTTGCCAAATATACTCCCCTTTTTCTGTTTTATGTAATTTCGTTGCATTAGGATTCTTGTTCCTCAATCATGCACATATACCAGCCTCTATTTTTAACATGTAAAGGCCAAAATTAAAACAAAGAAATAAAACTTTAAACAGCAGATCTGAAGAGAAATAATTTAGTTGTCCAAAGTGAGTACATCATTCACATGTTATTTCCCAGTATCCTTAGTCATGTAGCGACAACTTGCTCATGTGTGAGCTGAGTTACAAAGTATTTATCCATAAACACAGATGTTGGGTTCAGCAGAGGTCTGAGAAAAATGTTTCATCCTTAAGTAATGAGCCTGTGGGCTCTGTCTTGTGGCACATCAGCATGATCAGAACTGCTGGGATCAACATGGGTACAAATAAGCTTAGTGACTAGTATTGTCCTGACAGAGTAGTGAAATAGGCCTTATGGAGCATCCTGGATCTTTATATCAATGATAACCTTTATATTTACGTATTTTTTTATGTAATTTATATTAATTTATATCAGTACTGAGCCAGAATCAAAGAAAGGAAGCCTTCAATCCACATGCATCCGAAAATGTGGGTGTTTCACAGCAGGAGATAATGGGGCGTCCACTCACACCCAGAGATAACAGCTGGGAACTCCTGAAAGAGGTTTGGTTGTTGGATATGAATGAAACAGAGGGATTTCAGGAGAATGATGATTGTGTGTAAAAGGTCTGTTACAGAGCTAAGGTAGCTGTATTAGGCTTTCACTTGAAAACAGTTTAGCATTGCTGTCATTTCCCATCTGTATGGAGCACTGTGGGGAGATGAGATACATCCTCTCATGCCAGATGTCAATAAAACAGAAACAATGAGATAGATTCCAAGAGAGCTGAAGGTAGTTCCTGAAGGATCCAGCTGTGGAGAATCTGGACAGCTTTATCTTTTGCAGACTGTGAATCACTCACAGAGGCACCAGTTCATAACCCTGAGGTCTCACTGATGTTTGCTCCTGAAGGCAGCACTCCCTGGGTTGTAAATGAGTAGGATTGCTCCAGATGTCTATGTTGACCTCAAATGCCAGGCTATTGACTGGCTGATTTAAGCAGAGTAAACAGTAGTATATGAACCCAAAATAATCTGTGCAAGGGTCATCTTCCTTCTACTGCTGGTAATAAAGCTCAAAAATTGCAGGGGAAAGAGTCTTAGACCTCTTTTATAACCCAGGTACTGTGATGGGGTTTCTCCAGAAAGGTTATCCTCAGTTAGCAGAAAAAAAAAAAAAAAAAAGCCAAAAAAAACCCAAAAAAACACCCACATATTTGATGCCATGCTATTATTTTCCAGATTTAAAAGAATGGTGAGGCTGAGTATGGAAGAATAATTAAATGTTGTAGTAATTATATTGATTAATACTAGGATCATGTCTGACATTTGTAATATAAATTGAAGGACAACCCACAACATGGATATGTGTGGTTATGACATTTCTTAAAGTGCCTTGAGAGATTAAAATCACTAAATGAATGTGAGTCATTACACGGTTATCTTTGTGTTTTCCCCTTTTAATTTTTTTTTCAGTGATTTGAGAAATAAGGGAAAGAGATGATGTTTGGAAGCTTTCATGAAAAGTCCTTGTTTTTTTCCTGGCACTTCAACTTCAAAGTAAAGAGGATCTGAAGAGACAAACAAAAACATTCTTGTCTTCTGAGTTCAGAGCAATGCACACAGCCGTGGAATATATTCCTTTGCTCATGTGCAAATGTGGATGCACTGTCACCTTGAAATGTTCAGCCTTGGGGACCAGCTGTCTGCAACCCAAAGCCTAGTTCGATTCAGCACAGCTCTGTGACCTTGGCTAAGTTTCCTGAGAAAATTGTTGCTAAGGTGTGATGGAGTCCATGATGTGCAGTCATGCAAGATAAAAAAAGCAAACACAGACAACATTGTAATTGTTGAGATAATTGTGATAATCAGGAGCTCAAGGATTCAAGAGGAAAAATACTGACTGGAAAAGCTGAAATCCCTAAAGGAAAAATCAAAAAAACCAGAGAAAAGTAAGAATCAGAAAATGTCCGACTGACAAACATCCCGCTCCTGGGAGTGATGGCTATCTGCCTTTCCACACCATTCTCACGTGTACCTGCCCAGAAAAGACAGCCCAGGTGACTCAGCGGGGGTGATGAGCTGGTTAATGCTGAGACTCACAGCACATGAATCTTACCCACCTCTTGTACACTAAAAAATAACTTTCAACTGAAAATATTATGTGTGTGCTAGCAGTCACATTGTAGTTGTGAAAATCCAAGGATACAAGCAAGGAAAATTTTGAAGGAAGAGGAATATATATTACTAGAACATAAAAATCTCAGTAATACTACTTTATTTTCTATTGACCAATTCTGCTTCAGGTGTGAAGAAGCCCTTGTATGCTTGAAATCTCGTCTGTTTTGGTTTTTCCCTCAGTTACATCAACTGAACTAATAACATATATTACTTTTGTCAACAAATCTTCTTGTAATAATATAAATGCTTCCTATATATTTTCTCTCTGTTTGTATTCCATACTCAGGAGTGAAGGACGAGACCACACTGATGAGGTAGCTGAAAAACTGGTGATACCAATATTTCTTGTTGATTTATTCTAATTTTTCAAGGTAAAAACAAGAGCAGAAGTTTGGAAACGTCAAAAAATTCTGGGCTAAATTATTCTAGGAATGAAACTTGGAGATTTTTCAGTATTTAGCTTCATATTGTCAACAGTGTTTCTATTTTACAAAACCAAGTGTTTAAAAATAAAATATAGTTTACTATTCCAGTTTTTTCAACTTTTCTGTTCATCCGAGATTTTCCTACACACACAAAAAATCTTTGATTCACCCCAACCAGTTGCATTTATTTATCAGAACTGCAGAAGCAATAAATGATTGATTATTCCAACAGCTCAAAATCTCCTCCATATGGGCAGGATAATATTCATGTCTGAAACATTTCTTCTTTGTACTGGCCAGATCAGATGATCCCCTCCTGAGAACATATCATGAGATATGCACCATTTACTTATGAAAGCCCTTCATTGTTCTCAAGCTGTCAGACAGCAGTTTTGTTACACCATATTTTTTCTCCTAGCAATTTATTTCATTCTGGATTGATGCGCAAATTCTCTTACTGAAGCTGAAAAATGCTGGACCCTTATCAAAACATGAAGCATGCTGGTATAATGGTCTACAGGGTAAGGGGATAAATCTATGCATATTTGGCCTGGCGTGTATCTGTTCAGGTTTGTGGAAACACTGGACAGAAGCATCTGTAAAATAACCATCTACTTCAAAAGGAATATTTCCTCATTTTCTCGGGAGGATAAAGAGGAGAGCTACAGCTCCTCATGATAAATATTACACTTAGTAATTAAATTTTCATATTTACAAGGTCCACGTAGTAAAACTTCTAAACTAAACAGTCTTCATTTGCATACATTTCAATCTAAAGGGCATTGCTAGAGGACAGTATCTCCAAGACAATAATGAGCTGTTTTCATTAACCATGCCCTAATGATTACAGCAGCCTTGTACTTCAAGAGTTGTGAGACAGTTACCCCAGCGAGACCAAAGAAATAATTGTATGTCTTTAGTTATCTCCCCTTCCATGTAAGCCACTAAGTTTGAAGACTATTTCCTGCTCCTAGGTTGATGTACTCATGAACCTCTTGAAAAAGATTTAATTGAACTTGGATATGGTGTTAGTAAAGGATCAGGAAATGAAATCTGATCTCAGTTATAGCTCAGGAAATCTGGAATACTGCAAATGAAGTATTGTAGAAAGAAACAGACTTTAATTTTTTGCTTCTACAATCCTCAACATAAAGAAATCTCTAATCTGCTTAATTCCTCCTACTGTTGCCAATATGTTTAAAAATATGTTTAAAAGTACCACAGGAACTGACATGCTTTTTCCTAATCTTGCAATTGTCCTGTTATTTTTTTAAATATAATCTTCCAATATAGCTGTCATCACAGTATAAGAACTTTAAAAATTACATTGGGAAAATTTGTTATTCAAATGTGACAGATCTTCCATACCATGTGATTTATTTTCATGGTTTTCTATTAAAAAAAAGTGATATTTTTTGCTCCTATTAAGTCTATCTGATTTGAGTTTACCTAGTACCTATTATGCTCCATATAGCCTAATAATTATCACCAAATAATAGAAAATAGACCTACAAAGGCCTTCAGTCAATCATATCGTTCATTTTTTGCCCTACATAGATCAACGAGATCTTTGTTATTCCAAATGAGCATTTGTCCAGCTTGCTCTTTAAAGGTTTTAATGATGATGGAGTTTCTGCAGCCTCCCCAGGCAGTCTCTTCCAGTACCTAATTATCCTTACAGTTACAAAGTTGTTTTTTTTAATGTCTAAGCTAAATTTCCCTTGCCAGTATTAAAAAGGCCATTACTTTCTGTACTACCTACAGTGGATATGAAGGGAAGATTATTCATTTGTCTTTTGCAACAACATTTTATATATTCGAAGATCACTGTCATGTTCCTTATCCATCTCTCTCACTCTCAATCAAGTCATTAAAAAGTTTTCATATGGTATTCAAAAGCTATGTTCTTACAGGTCATGCTTCTAGGGTCTTACATCATTCTTGATGAAGTCTGGATATTCTTCAAATGGTCCATACATTTGCCAAAACACTGTGCTTAAAACAGAGCACAGTGTTTCAGCTGGTGGCTCAACACTCATACAGTCACACAGGTAACTTTGGCAGTCTTTGGGCAGCTGAAACATTCCGAGTTGCACCTTTGTATCTCCATGTATGATTCATACGTCTTTATAGCATATTCACACTCTGCCAGTGTTTTGAAGCTGCAGAAAACAAGGACAATTCTCAGCTCTGGATTGTACCAACTCAGGATCTCTTCACCATCCTCATTCAAGCTAACCAGACATTCATCCACTTGCTGGCCTTGCTGGTTCAAGCAAGGGTGGTTTTTGTAACAAATCCGTGGTCCTGTGCTGGAATTCGTTATCAGTGCTCCAGACATGAGACATAATATAAACCCTACAGTCATCATTTTGTTCTGTCACATAACCGTACCTTAGCATCTCCCAATTTTATCCAAAATGAGCATCAACCACTAATGTTGTCATGTACACGTGTTAAGTGTATTTAAATAATATATATATAACCTACAATTTGTGGCGTCTCATCCCAGAGGGGCTATGACATACCATGAATGAATGTGGTTTCCAGGCTCAGCTGTATGGATCACAAGTTCCACCAAACATTCTGTGTGGATATTCTCACCTACTGCTTCACAGAACCATAGAGTGTTAGCTGGGGATGACCTTGGGAGTATCTCTGGTCTAACTTCTGCCTTGAAGGAGAACTCTGGTCATATGGATCTGGTCAGATACGATTCTATGTAGATATTACTTTCTTCAATGGTGATGAAGCGAGAGCCCAGATTCAATAATCTAATGAAACATATGGTTAATGTCATTCTGCAAACTTTATTGAAATTGCTCTTGTATTTAAATTCAAACTCATGAATAAAACCCTAGGCACTGTAACCTATAAAAAACAGAGTTTATGCTGATGTTGGGACGATAGTGGGAGAATCATCTGCAGAGAAAAGAAAATAAGGAGAAAAAACCTACCAAATTGTTGCTTTGAGAATACTGCAAAAATTTAAGTAAGCCAGTTAACCCGTTCTGTGATTAACAGCATTGTTTTGTGTACATGAGTCTTTCCAGTGGTTTTCTGGCTGATTTAAAGGCTTGCACTGAGACAAATATCATCCCAAGGCTCCCGGATTGTCAGGCTAGAGGGCAAAATGCCTGCTCCAAGTATGAGACGTCAGAGTTCTGTTCTGAATATCAGTTATTAGCTCCTGAGCCCAAGTCCAGTTGCCAACCTGCCAGAACCTCAATCCTCACCAACTGCCTGTAAAGTGCGTTGTGACAGGCATTAATTGATGATTACAGGAAAGACCAGCTGAGGACTGAGCAAATCACTGCCTGAGCTAGTTGCGACTAGCATTCTTTCCTGGTGGAGGCTCCCATTGTAGCAGTCTGATCCTCACTACACTCCAGTCTCCTGGAGCCCAGCAGATCCCATACCTATTCCCTGAGAACAAAGCCTGTGATCATATCATCAATTCTGGCTCAAAAACCCCTGCAGTGGCCAACTAGGTAAAAATAACTACTTAGTTTTAAGTGTGTGCACTCTCCCTCACTATGTGCTGCTCTTCCCCTCCACACAGCCCAGCTGCAGCAAGCATCCATGCCGATGAACCTGTGCCCAAACACGAGCCCTTCCCACCTGCCTGACCAGCTTTTGGCCTTCTCAATGTCCTGGTGCTTGATGCTTTCCCCTTCTAACCCTCCTGCTTGCACCAAGGCCAAATCTCGGACTCGGAGTCACTTCCCAGAAATCTGCTGCTCTCCTGTGATGGCTGGAAAGGTTATGGGCCAGAGGAACGCAGTCAATGAAAGCAGAACTTTCGCTTACCAAAGCAAAGAGTTTTCAGGTGCCAAGGAGGAATTTGGGGGTTTGTGCAGAACTGGACACTCTCCGAGGTTTTTACTAGCAAATCAGATATTAAAAAAATATCTCTGGTGCATTTTATTTTCAATGACTAAGATCATGGTCAAAGCAGAGTGAGAAAAACCCAAATGAACTGAAGCAGATTAGACCAGAGATAACCATAGCCCCAAAACAATAAAGGACTTCATCACCAATAAGTTCTGTCACTAACTCAGAAATTTGTGTTCTCACTCTGAAATATTACAACCCAAGTTTCAGGTAAGAGAATTATTAAGATACTTGTCTAGTACCAAAGATATGATGGTAAAAAAAAATTACTTATTTTTAAAATGCAAAATCCTCTCAGAATATTGAATTTTAAAATTCTTTTTAGAAAAATATCAGAAAGTGAATGTGGGTAACACAATAAATTGTATATTTTGCATTTCTTTTTTCCATTGATGCCCCTAATTTTGTATCAATAAATATATTTGTATCGTAAATTTATATTTTCCTGAAATATTAGTCTAATTCAGAAACAGTATTTGAACCAATTGCAAATATATATATCTGTTTTGAAAACAACAAATACTTATTTCTGTACTTTCCATAAAATTTCAGTTAAAATACAAAGAAAAAAAAAAAGGGGGGGAGAGGTGGGGCAGAGGGTGGTATGGAGGAGTGGGGGGAAGAAAGATTTTTAAAATTCTATGTTTAAGGGTTTTTTTGACTTCTTTCCTTGCCAGCCCTAATTATCTGCAGTTTTGGCTGAGATCTATGAAAGTATCTGTATGTTTAAAATAAATATGCACCCATATCTAGCTGATTCATATGCTCTTTCAGAACACCTTTATTCTTTATTCCTCCCCATCTGTTTCAGGGATGAAAGGACCAAGAACACAAAGTCCATACAATGGCTTAAAAACCATGTTTTCTACTCTCTTTCACCTTAGTCTGGTTCTGCCTCTGATGTCAATTCTTTAATATAAAGACTAAGATAAAAATCATAAAAACTCTGAAGTATTTTCCTACAGTTATTGCCATTCTCAGTGGGGCTAAAGCCTTCTGTTGAAGGTTTTATATTAATAAATTACTCTTTTAGTTTTTGAAATTGTATTAATTATTTTTTTTCTCTGGGGGTAACTATGTAAAATAAAACAAAATAATTATAATTGATCAGGAGGTATGATCAACCCTAATATGAGATTTAGGATTGTCTCTAATGTAGTCAAATGAAAATCTATTTCCATTCCACTGTGACCTAATGTTGAAGAAGCATATAATTGGAATTAGAGTGAATATAAGATTCACAAACTATCAGAGTTGTGATACTCATTATGTCGATCATCATGGTATTTGTCTTGATGAACTATAAAAGAATATGAACAATTCCATCAGAGACATTATGCAAAACATGACAGGCAGTTTCCTTTCACAGATTTAATCCTACATGGCCCAGTGTCCATGACAGAATGGACTGGAGTCTTGGCTACAATCCTTGGGTGCTTTTTTCAAATTTAGAAATGAGAAATACAAATGAAAAACTAAGATCTTGTAGCAGGTCCACTGTGAACATAAACCAGTAAAGGCCTGCCAAAGTAGAGTGAGCTGTTTTGATTTACAGCTGGGAGGACTGTACCAACAAATTATACATATGGCAGAATATGAGAAAAGAAAATCAGAGAAAAGAAGATAATTTGGTTTTAAATACAAAAATATGTTAATTAGAAATATTCAAATCTGTCAGTTAAAACTTACAGAAATCCTTTCGGGAGGAGGATGGCAATCTGTGATGCAGCAAATAGCTGTTTTCCATCACTCGCTTGCTTCTTAACTGCCCAGAAATCTGGGAATTATCCTTATCATCACCTCATGAAGGGACGGATAAAACTCTCCATCATTCACTGATCATGAGTAGTACATGGGCTGTAAAGACTCCACCTAGAACACATATTCAGTTATGAGGATAAACTTGATGTGGTTCATAAGGCAAAAATATAATAAAGTAAAATAACTGCTGCATAAAAGCTAAATAAACAAATGTTGTTTCACACGCTTGATCTAGTTCCAAGATAATAACACTGCGGAATCAGCTGGTAAAAAGGTGTTTAGTCTTTATATTCACTTCAATGGTATAAAGAGAGGTATAATCTTTTATTTTTTCATATTTTCATTTCTTTTCAGCAGGTTTTCCATGAGTAATAAACCCTTGACTTAAAGTTCAACAGCACTTTGTAAATGAGAGCCAATCAAGTTTTATCTAAATTGTAAGAATGGGTGTTCAACACACATGATTGATGAAAGAGTGCAAAATCCCAGAAACAGGCTAGTACTTTTCATTCCACTGTTAATCAGCTTTGTGAGGTAATTTTGGTATTTTCTTAAAATTTAAAGAGATTTTTTCTGTTTTCTCTTGTTTCTGAAATTTGAGAAGCTGGCAAAAGAAATGTTAACTTAAAATAATGTTTCCAGTTCAGTGTGACTTTACGCTGTCTGACCATCCAATTCTAAAACAGCCAAGCAGAGTCTTTTGCCATTAACCAGCTTTGATTAATTCATCAGTTGATCAATTTTTCCATACATACAATAACACTATACAATACTATACTACATACATATTCAAGATTTTAAAATTATTTATCGTAAAGCTGATCCCAGGAATCTCTGTGCCTCTCTGCCAGATTGACTTGTGCCAGGCCACATCCAGTGGTGGCAGCTTTGCCCAGGAGGGAAGGTGGGCATGATGGCATGATGTGTGCTTCCTGGAAGTGGGGAGAGATGCAGGCGGAAGTATCTGTTTGATTCAGACTTGGATTGTTTCACACAATTTCACGAAACAACAAAACAAAGTTTGTTTCTGTTCCATGGTAGAATAAGAACAAATTTGAAAGTTTACCACAAAATGGACTCGGTTGGGTCCGTGCCATCTCTGTTCCTCAGAGCTCCTGTTGGATGGGAGCTGAAGTGATTCCTCAGTGAAAAGAGGGATGTTGCTGAATCTGTCAAAGCTACTTTAGATTATAGCTATACTATCTCAAAAGATTAGAATTTTTAAAAGAGCCACTTGCATGTTTGCAGTTCTGGTTTTTTCATTATTTTAAATAATTTACTAATGTCTCACTGTTGGTGTAAAATAAAAGTTACTGTCTAGAAAATTACTGACCCCTGAAAAGTATGTAGCACAGATTTAAAGACATTTTTTCGGAGGTTAAATCCTCTGAATGTCTGTCAGAGTTCAGGAGACACAAAGCATTAGAGACTATAGCATTAATGAAACATTTAATTAATTATGCACAAAGACAGTTGAAAAATCATTTTTAAAACCATTAAAAATGAAAATGCTTCATAAAACAATTAAAATATGCACACCTTCAGCATATCTTCCTGCATGGTTTAGACATATTTTTACTTCTTTGTCCCATCTAAGGCCATTGTCTAAGTTTCTAACACAAATTTATATTGTGGAGTGAAAGATCTGAAAGAAACTTCACTTTTTCTGAACTGTGATTCATCTTCTCTTAAGTACTACTCTATCTGGAAAAAAAAAAAGAAAAACAAACCAAAAAATCCCAAAAACCCACAAACACTTTTCTGCAAAATTTTAGCAATTACTGGCAATCGAAAATTTGCTGAATTCTCAACTGCTTTTTTCAGGAACCAAGAGCAAAGATAATTTTTACAGTCGATATATATCTGTTTGAGTTTCTCAGAATTCAATCAGGTTGCAGTTGTTGATGAAAACCAGAATTGCCTCTGTCTTGCACTAAAATGGGGCTTATAGGAGCAAACAACAAAACAAAAAGAAAGTGCAGTGACACTGTGTGTTTCCAGTCACTTCTTTGTTTTAGGAGGTGGGTTGTAATCACCATCAACTTGCAGTTATTACACAACAAGGAAAAGTTGGTTCAATCACAGCTACTTGAAAGAGAATCTTGGATATTGAAAAGAAAGAGACAAGGAAAAGAAAAATTTTGATAACGTTCATGGGTTTATATTGGGTTCCAATTTTTGCATTTCCACAGTGGTTATCTTTCTTGAGCACCTAGGGTGGGCTGGGGGAAGTGGGTATGTCTAGAATAACTCTTACCAACTTGTTTAAGTGGGGCTGAAAAGCAAAGGGAAATATAAAGTTTGTAATAATACAAAGAACATCAATAGCAAGTTCTGATAGTAGCACAGCTGCTGTTCTTCAACAGAGCTGCAGGAAGAAGTGCTGCTGAGAAATGTGACTCAGTCTTGGACATATAGGGAATCAAGCTGCTGGAAAATTCAATGCAACCTGGTCAGAAAATCATTCTATTCAGGTTTATGCAGGGCAGCAATGCCAGTGAGGAGGGCTTCAATGAGCTAAGTCTTTGCTTTTGCTGATCTCCGTCTCCATCACCTTTCAAAACAGTGAACACGATTTCAGGTGTGTTTTCACACCATTTCATAACACACACTATAGAACTCTCCGTCTTCATCTAGTCCTCTAAATTCTACTGTACAATATTTGATTCATTTATAACGAGAACAAATCTATGTAGAGCAGCACAGATTCAAGTCCTGCACAAGCAGAAGTGTTAGCAAGGCAATGGAGTCAGTTATTTTACAAACGTGAAGCCTCGAGGGGACGGCTGAGATCCTGTGTTGTTAAAGGGACTTGTTTTGCTGTTTGTAGTACAGCCCAGCCGAGCAATGGCCAAACACAACACAAGCACAAAGGATGGTCTGAGTGCTTACTGTAGAGTCTGTTCCAGGCAAAAAGGACATCCATTTATTCATTTCCCACTAGCCTGCTCCTGTCAAAGGAGATAACACTTGCCTTTAACGGGAGAGGAAATTTGCCTGCTGGTAGGTAGGTTATTGAATTGACCTCTGATTTGCAGGGATACATTTGGAAACTTTACTTCTTAAATGGGATTTCTCCTAAAAGATAGAAGAAATCCCTCCAAGGATATTTACAGTGACTGGTTATCTGGTGTTGACATTAATTGTGCTGGCATATTTTGCTGAACAGCCTCAAGTGCAACATTAGCTGAACTGCAAGACCCTTCCATACATAACAGTCTAACTTAATATACTTCATAGATGTATCCCCTGCTTTGTGCCTATCTCTTAGCTGAAAGAATCTGGGCAATTTTATGCAGATGTCCCGTGGGTTGAGCCCTGTAGGTGCATTCATAATGATTAACGATGTGCTTTTATTTGCCGCATATCTGTACACAACATCAGCTTTTTTATATATATAAATCTGGTCTCCAAAGAGAATAAATAACTTTTCAGCAAATATATCATGAAAGCAAAATATGTAACATCCTACAACAGAGGTCAGAACTTTTCATGTTACAGATTACAGTCTACACTTGGACACAGCCCTTTCTGAGTCATGTTTATGTAGCATTTTTGTAGTATTTTTATCAATTAGCAATCTTTAGCTAATCACTTAGAGTGGTATCAATTAAAAGTGTTTGGCATGAATTCTGATGTAAAATGAAACAATACTTTGGCTGCATTTTCTCAGTTTTGACCAGTTTAATATCTTCTTTTTCCTGTGGTATGGCACTGTGCTCTTTCAACTCTAACTTACAACTCCAGAGAGCTCAGGGTGCTGCCACTGTGAAGAGTAATGTCAATTTACTTGTGAGAAGGAGCATGTGGGTCAGCACAGTTGAGTGTGACCACAATGGCATCATGTCACAGCAGGCATTTCTGTCATCCTGGTGAGATGGGGTGGGGAGGTAACAGTGCAAGGTGACAGCCCTCAAGCTGTAAGTGCTGGAGCTTTTGTGTTAGCACTCACCAGCAGATGGATGGCCACTTCCAGAGATTCCCTTTTCCTATGTCTGATAAAGGTTTATTGAGCTCTATTAACCTGGTAACATGACAGTTTTATAATTTATTTGTGATAATACATTATAAATTTATTGAGTTATTGGTATTGGCATGTTAACTGAATAAATGCAATGTTTGTAATTAACAGGTTGAGCATCTACCACTATCAGCAAAGAGAGATGCCCCAGTTTAATAGGAGGACACTGTCATTTCCCAGTCTGTTATGATCTTTCCCTAAGCATTCCCTGACTGGCCCTGTGAGAGGAACACTGCTAGTGCTGGTGATGCGTGAGTTTGACAGCAAATAAAGTTATTTTCCTCATTTCTTATTAACAACAACTAGATAACAAGACACAACTGACACCAAACATTCTCTGTTGTAATCTGTCACTCAAAAAAAATAATAGCCACATATCACACAAGGAGACATGAGCGTGGCAGGTCATTAATATCATCTACCATGCAGCAAATTGCTTGTCATGCTTCCTTTATACTCATTTATGACTAAAGAGGACTGTTTAAAATGAGAAACAATAAATATTTTTCACACAGCCTGATTGGTTAATAAAGATGAATTCCCTAAGTTTCTTACAGCATTGACAAGTTGAATCAAAGGCAAAAAAATTAAGGAAACAAACAAAAGGTCATACACAAATTTATGATCAGGGAAACTTCATAGACTTTGACAATTAAATATTTGCTTTAAAAATGTTTATGCATCTCATATGTCCAATTTCCATCCAGAGTAGGATGATGCCGTAATAGAAATTAATAATAATCATCAGTATCTATGTCAGAAAGTAGCATAGGTCTACTGGAAGGGAGGAATTAATATTTTTGTCACTCCAAAAACTTCATATCATCAAAAAAAAAAAAAAAGAGTAAGCTGTACAACTCCATATGTTACATGTTATCTTGGGAGATTTCCTCTTCTAGGTTGAGAATCCAGGAATGGCATTAGGATAATTCAGACTTATTTTTCTTCAGCATTTTTTTTTCTTTATTGTGCTGGTGGTCCTAAAGAAGATTGAACTAATCACCTGCTTTTGCAGAAATAATTTAATGTGTGGCAAAACTACAAAGTCAAGTTTGGATATTCTTCTGCTGAAAATGGATAGGTAATATTATAGCAATCATTCCATTATGTGTTAAACTTCTAAAGAAATGCAGAGCAAAATAATATAATAATAAGAGACCACAGAATACACTGAAGTTGGATCAGATCATTGTACTTACTAAAGTAAAAACACAAGAAAAATGTGTCATGAGAATGTGCTGAGTAGGTGAAACTTTTTTGGTTTTGATGAAAAATTCTAACAGTTTCAAACTGTGTTTAAGAGATGTATAAAAACATGAAAATCTGAGTCAAATACCGGAATCAATGAAAAAGGGACTGGAAGTTGCTGCATGATACTGTCCTTCTGCCTGTAAACGATGATGAAATTGGGTTGTTCAACTTGAAAGTGAAGAGAGCAGAAAGCCTCTGACAACATGCTGTGGTCATGGCAGCAGCAGGCCAGGTTAATCAGAGCACACTGCATGTTGCACATTGGTCATTTTGTCTGGTGTCCTGGGGAGCCAAGTCACAGCCAGATAGACACAAACCTGAAGCAGAGTTCCTCATCCCAGTGCCTGCTTCAGGATGCTTCAGAAAAACCCGTAATTTAGCTCTGCAAGACAAGTTCAAGGCTAAGCCATGTCTTTAAAACCTGATGTGTTTCTTTCTCACCAGTCTTTCATTCTGTGTGTCACTAAGACATTTTGATATTTCCATCACTGAAGTACCAGAACATACTATGGGTTGGGTTGGATTGGTTTCAGCCAACTTCTCCAAGAATGATTATCATTGGGAAGAAGGCTGGAATTTAGTTTAAACTTTCTCCATGGTCAAGACACTCAGCTTGTCAAAGAATGCTCCCTAGCTGCCAGTACCTTTTGCCTCATGTACTGTTGGAGACATTTTTAAGCACTTTCATGATGAAAGGTTGTATATTAACCAGCTCTATCCCTCTAAGCTTACCGGATCATTTTGTCCCATATAATTGCATGCAATATTCTGTGATATAAATAAATTTACTGTGAGTTCAGTGCAGGAGGAATTTCAAAGAAGTAATTAGGATTGCTGTCTAATTCTCAGTGTTGCTGAATTTTCCTCCTCCCTTGCTTCTTCTTTTCCCTTTATTTAGTCCTTTCATTGTCTGTTTTGTGTAAGTTCTTTTCTTCTCTTTCTACAACAGTATTATTGCCACTTTTTTTTTCCTAGGAGCTTTACTTTTGACACGAATCTCATGCAGTACCTGGCAGCTTGTTGTGGCCTGTTGTAATGTCAAAATGCTTTTGAGGGCATCTTGAGCGGGAAGTCTTAATGCTCAGATCTAAGGAGGAATAATTTCTTTCCTTCTGTCCTTCCTGGGGCTTGCTACCCATCACTGTAATAATAAAAGGTGCTAAAACATAAAAGACCTGTGGTGGTCCATCAACACTTGCCAGCTCATAGGCTGAGTGTACCTCATTAGCAAACTACCCAAGCTCTTAATTCTCATTCTCCAAAAGTTTAAACTGCTTCTAAGTTATACAAATCTCAAATGCAAGGACTGATTCATCTCCCTATGAAACTGGAATTCTCTTTGAGTTCAAAGGGAGTATTGTGAGTGTGACAGGTTGCAAAACATCCTAAAATTGATGTACCTGATACTCTGCTGGTGCAATTGATTCTGTTCCATTGATTTCACCAACAATATTCCAGTTTAGTGGTGAAAAAAACAGGTGTAAGATACGTTACTTATGTTATAGTCTCTGATGGATTGATTGGCTTCTATCAATGTTATTGGAATTGGTGAGGAAGAACATCAATAACCTAACTCACAGAATTGAGATTAATGATATCTTGTAGTCCGGGCTGTACCTTAATGAATTTCTATAAATAACAATTCCCTCCTTTGATATTTTTTTTAAAATGCCACTCAGGATATTGCTGGAAAAAAAGTATGTATGATACTGGTGTTTGAGCTTCTAAGAGAGAAGATAATGAAGAAGTATGGATGCAAGATTAAGTTATAAAATTATGTCAAGAAAGTTTTACTATATTAAGCCCTTTTTTTTCAGAAAAAAAATCTCCCATTACCTTAGTAAGCTACAGACCTAAAATAAAATCCTTGTTTCAAAAATTGTTTTAAAAACATAGATTATCTGACTGAGTCATCATTCTCATAGCTCTAATGTAGCATATTAGTACTGTGGCCCAGACTGAGCAGGGATTGTTGGGGATTTTATGACTATCTCCAGCAATCTCTTCTTTAATAAGTCAGTATGTGATTCTATTTTTCTTCGTTTTCCCCAAAATTAATTATTATTAGAAATATCAGGCAAGTGCTATGCTATGTTTCTTCCAAAAACATCCATGTGTAGGAATTTGGGGGGGGGGAGAGAGAATGCATCAAAATCTAACAATTTTAACACAAAAAAAAGTTAGGTGTCCATACACTTTACACCAACTTAATTCATTTTTAATAGATGAACATAAAATAAACTCCACCAGTGGCGTGAAGTGTAACTTTTACTGGAAGTGGTGGTGTAAGATCCAGCATGGATCACTCATATCCACTGAGAACAGGTACTTTCTGAGGCATGAACACAGTGGCAGGACAGGTCAGGGTACCATTCTCCCTGACATCCACTGAGAAGGCAAGGCTTTACGGTCAATAATTGCCTGATACATCTCCCTGGCTCACTACAATTCCTGTAAGAAGAATATAGCCTGGCCCTGAGTGACCCTGGCACAGCCACACACCATAGTCGTACACCATACAGGGATAATAAGTTATTTTTGGACTAAGTGATGTACACTGGAGGTAGTACTCAGCAGGACCAAGTAGGAAAGGTGCAGCACTGCACTGGTTCAGCTGTTCTTCTTCCAGTCCTTAAATAAGCTCACTGAGCTCTGACAAGGCTCCACTGATGTAGACACGCTCCCAATTCAAAAAGAGGTTTATACAGTTGTGCATGCACACACACACCTATAGTTGTATAAATATGTGTATAAACTAAATGCATTTTTATTCAGACTTTTCTTTAAGTCACATTGCACTACAATTCAGAACTAAAAAATGGCTTGCATAAAATACTACATGACCAGTAATAATCCTTTTATTTATCATCATTTGCCTTGGGTCTAGAATTGTGGTGTTGACACACTTCTGTCAAAAACAACCCCTGGAAATGAAATCAAAACCCAACAGGAATTCTATTTAGCAGCAACTCAGCTCACCACATTACACTGGTCTGACTTGCTTGGTAGTTTTCTTTTTAAATTCATACTGAGGGTATGGACACTTGTCCATTTATTTCCACAAGGACAACTAAGTGTTGTGTTTTGGAAAAGGGTGGTAGGACACACTGATGAGCATGAAGCTTGAAAAGAAGGGCTGGTGAGGTTTAACTGATTCTCTTTCTTTCTCTTTTTTTTTTAGTTAAGAAAATTTTTTGCAATTCAAGAGCACAGCAAAAAAGAGAGCTTACACTAAGCATTTCAATTTAAAGCCACAGCTTCTAAAGTCACATTTCTTCAAGAGCATCATGACCTGTCACTACCAGGATATCATTTGGCACATTGGTGTTTTCCATTTACCAGAGAATACCTTCATCCAAAATACCATTCCAAAAAAATCTCAGTGTAGATGATCATATCTTGAGGAGGTATCAGTTTTCTAAATTCCTTAACAGGACAAACAGCCTACCACTTCCCAAAATGTACAGAACTGTACAGAATAAAAGACTGAGAAGCAAAGAAAACAAACAAACAAACAAAAAGCCCCAAACAACAACAGCAGACAGAATTCATTGATCACATTCCCAAGCTAAGTCAAGATGACTTTGCTACCAATAAGATGTGACCATCTCCTCCATATCTTTGCTCTTACTCAAGAAAACAATAATGTTTTACACTCAATCCCATTTCTTTTGGAGTTTATTCTTCGGGTCATTATTCTTCACACTGAAGACCTATCAAAGCAGCACAGTCATAGAAGGAGATGTGCTTAGCACCAAGTAGATAAATCTCACCTTAAGAAGTATTGCATCAAAAGGGCTGAATTTTAAAATGGAAGTAGAAGCAAAATAAACCCAAACCCCAACAATCTAGATTTACTGAGATCATGAGTCAGAGTTCTGATGTTTTCCCTTCCTTATTAATTTAATTTACTATTCACTGCTCTACTCTTTCCCCAGCAGACAATTTCATATTTCAGAGTTAAACCCTTAGATCATAATGCTGACAGCTGCTTTCTATCAGTGACTGTGATCCGGTAAAGAAGTCAGGTTTCTGACCAGGGAATATTTCCTAAACACTTTTAAGAAAAAGGGATAATTAAACTATGTAAGTCTGGCAGTCAAACCTCAGTTCTAGCTTTAAAAAACTCCACAGTACATTCAGAAATCTTCAGACATGAAAATTAAAGGCAATGAAAGTGAGAATAGTTTACACTTGGCAGGTGCTGATTTTGGGATGAGAGATGTTGCACAGCAGGATAATAGATTTCGACTCAATGAAAAAGATAATTATAGAATAGTAGAAAACAGACTGAGGATACCACTAAATAGAGATCTTAAAAGGACAGGTAAAATATATGTTTGGTTTAATTTTTTTCTTCTACTTATTACTTGTTCTACTATTTTATCCTCCCCCAAAGGCACAGTTATACCTTAATTAACCTTTCATTTTTTGCTGCTGAAAAGCCAAGTGCCTTGTCTCAGTTGGTCGTTTAGTATGGTTTAAACCACAACAGTGGTTAAACCACCCTAGAGAAAGAGAGATTAGATACCACAAAAGCCAAATTGATCACCCTTTAGATTTACTTCTCTTTCCTCTTTGACAAAACAGAGAACCTTTAGACTGGATGCCTCACACAGAGTTAAGGTGAGATGTATCCTTTTCACAGTAGTTATTCATGAACATCCTCTTTTTCTCAATAAAGATAACATAATCTATCCCTCAGGTGAAAAGTATAAAAATCAGGAGTGCAAACCTTTCCAGATTTGGATTAGTGTCACTGTTAAATATAGCTTTCACTATCAAGTGTAATTCTCATATGAAGAGCAGCCATATTATACCCTGTTTTGGAAGAAGAATTGCCCTTGAATATGAAACTAGTATTTAATGAGTCATCATTATAAATCACTTTACAGAAGGTGGTGAAAAGACATTCATGAAACTGATAAAATATATGTACATACTTCTGAACATGCACAGCAGGCAAATTTCCTATTTGGTATTCACACAGACACCTAGAAGTGACAGTTTACCTTTCCCTTCCCCATAAGCAGCAGACACAAAACTTTCTGCAATTCAAAGCTGGCTTTAACCGTTTGTTGGAAGGGGACAAAGACTCTGTCTCATGTATAATCCTGAGACTGGAAGTCATTTACACCATCTGTTAGATATACAACACCGAGAAAGTCTAGATTTCTCTTTGGATGACAGACAGACAGAAAGGGAAAGTAAATTTGATTAAATAGATTAATGAGTTAAGATTTCTAGAATCCAAAAGAATCTTGATCCCATTTCTGTGTGCTGCAAGCTATTACCCATTATGAGGCATGTTGCTACGGAGATTTTGGGGGTTTATTTATTTTCTAGTTTTATTTGGGGATTAAAAGTGAATTTCAGGACTGACTGAGTGCCCTGGCCTCTGTACATGTGTGAGCAGCTCTAAGAGAGTACAGTGTTCTTTCTGGTCCCTTTAGTAGATGGATGGCAAAAGAGGGTGCACAAACACTTTCCAGCTCCTGCTTAACCAAACTCATGTGACCAGAAGCTGTGGTTTAGGAGTCAAGAACAACATGCACGCAGCCCCAACAGCAGAGGGGCCACTTCAGTAGGGCACCTATGTCCATCAGTTATTCTTTCTGCACTTCTTGAGCCAGCTGGGTGTCTGCTGCCTTAGGTCCCTCTTCATCAAACTGCGCTCTGTCACGTCAGCTACTCCACACAGGCTTCCATGTCCTGCACTCTCGGTGAGTGCTGGCCTGTGAGGGTGGCATCTCTGGCTCCGTGTTAAATTACCCAGGGTTTTCCTGCCCAAAGATAACACCATAGACACTCTGGGGCAACCACTCAAAACTGTACCAACTCACTTTGAATTGAAGATGAGGCTTTTGGAAAAGCTGTGACTACACATTTTTAAAGGTTTATTTGCCACAATATACATGAAGCACTTCACAGTGTACTGGAGGTGTTTTCTACCTTTTTTTTTCCAGAAAACTCAGACCAAGTATGTTCTAAGTCAAGGTACTCATGTTAGTTTGTCATGTATGACAAATATAATATAAAGAAAATATTTTTCTTTATCCTACCAATTTTCTTTATCCTACCAATAGTAGCTATCAGCATAAATAAGGAGCTAAGAAAAGATCTAGAGAGGAAAAGGATCTTAAATAATGGAATTACTATTATGCAAGCTGTAGAAATGCTTTTTAAATCAAAAACAAGCAAACAAACCCTCACAAAAATAGCAAACAAACAACCCCCAAAACTTTGTAAAACTGAACCCTTAACAGAACCTTGTATTTCTGTATTTCCACTTCAGATAAATCTTGCAAATAAAAGAGACTGATGGACTCTGGAGAAGTTGTTCTGATAAACAGAAATTAAATCTGAGGTCTCAGCAATAGTTTGGCAAATCAGACCAGGTCGCTTTGTCTTTGTACTGCCATGAACAAGGAGAGAACAAAGAAACAAAAGAGTCTGCACAGACCAGGGCAGGTTCAGTCTGCAACTGGGAAGATAAATATAAAAGATTTCATAGTGGAGATTGTGACTGCCAAGAACTCTTGATGGCTGTTGGAAACAGGGCAAGTGGCAGTGACTCCTTCTGAATGAGATGGACACAAGCAATCATTTATCCTGTCCTAAGGTGTTTGGGAGGCATCTTTGGAGGGGGATATCCATTCCCTCTGATGGCCATCTTAAATTAAATGCCTATTTTTAGGAAGACTAAAACTAACTGAAATTAGATCAACATGTCTATGGAAGTGTCCCTAGGACAGAATAGGTTACTGCTGATAGTGATGAGATCAAATGAGGAGGAAAAGGGCATGGTGCTTAATTAAAAGATGTTTTTGTGATATATTTCAGTTCACAGAAGTCTGGTTCATTACACTTGTTCTATAATTTGAGCTTTGTGATAGCGCTGCCCCACAATGTGTATGGCATTTAAGCTCTCCTCTTGCATTGATCTGTCCAACAGTACCCTTCAAGCACGCACAAAAAAACGACTGAACCATTATCTTGCCATCAAAAGAAGTATTTCAATGACTTTCCTTCAGGCACGAGCTACCCTTTGTGAAAGAAGTTGTCAAAAGGCCAAGGCCAAATGGCAGAATTTGTAAATAAAGCTGTCAATCAGTCCATGGGGTCACAAGAGAATCACTGCAAACAAATTGTTTGCTTTCCACTCAGTTGTGGCAGCAATTGTTATCTTAAAGGATACTAAAGACTTGGGACAGGGACGTGTGCCACCTGTGACCCCAAGAGATCCAATTCTGTCCTGCTCCACTCTATCATTTTTCCTTTCACAAACCCAGACACAGTTCCCAGCCAAGCATCTTTTCTGGCTATGAAAAGTGCTGCTGATCATCTGTGTCTGTGACCCAGCAAATGAGAAGAGAATAGGAAGCCTTATCAAGGGCAGTGCCTTCAGGGACAACAGATTTCCCAAAGTTTTCAGTCCTTTTTTCCTCTTTCCCTGTACCAAATATGGAGGAAGGTTGGTTGAGTCCAGAAAGAAAACTGTATATTTAAAGGCTATAAACAAGAAAACACTAATTGTTCCTAGCCCTTCAAATAATCAGTGAGAATAAATGACTTTTTTTTTCTCTGCTTAGATCCATCTTTTGTAATTCTGTTCATATTTATTTTGTGATTTTTTTTTAAGGCTCATCAAAACTAGAATGCATGATCGAATAAGTGAAGCTGGGAATCATAGAACATGAGAAACATATAATCAAAGAGTACAGAGCAGGTATACACTGGTTCATTGCAGGGGGGGAAGAGGTAATGGCTTCATTCTTTCCTAGCAGGTGTCTCCAGCCTTTTGCTGTCTGACTAAATCACCTTCCTGTTTTTTATGCTTGCATATATTTGTCAAATTTCTGTTTCATGACCTGTGAGGTATTCAGAATTCCTATGAGCATCCTGAAAAGCTGATGACTTTTAACATTAGAAAGAAAACATAACACCGAGGTTTCATTTTCACGTAGTGCTGGATCCTAGCTCCAGATTTGACCACAATATCCCCATGATTATTATTTTTTTAATAGCTGGGCACATCTGAAGGGTTTGGAATATCCTACTGGAAAGAAATGTTAGAAACAGAAATTAGCCTGGACTTCAGTGATTTCCCAAAATGCAAATTCCATTTCAAAGTGCAGCCTGCATGACCAGCCTCAGCATGTTTAACTGCATGGTGGAGCTGCCATCTGAGCCTATCAGGTTGAAATCTCAGTCTTCTTGGTGAGGATGCACTTCTCAGATTCTAGGAATCATAGAATTTGAGGTGTGGGATTTTATTACCCAAAAACTATCTGTTTGGAAAGGTCAAAGGCTTACAGTAATTAAAATGAAAAATAGGTTTGAAACCTGCTAACTTTTGGAAACCTGAAATTTTCAATCTCTGTTTTGCTTTCTTAGTAATAAAAACAATATTACTGGTTGTTTAAAACCAGTACTGAGTTCTTGTTTCATGCTAATTTTGAATGGATTTGACAATCCTATGTAATTCAGAACTGCAAGTTTATAAAGACTAAAGTTGCATCTTGTTGATTTGATAATTTTCAAGTCTATTATTGTCTGTTGTCTTATTCTGAAAGTTAACTTCGTTACCTAAGGGAAAGGTGAATAATCCATTAGAAATCCCATTTAGTGTGGGTGCACTCTAAGTGTGGAGGAAAAAGTAGAATTATCAAAAGTCACTATATAAAATAAATGGAAATTATTCCTACAGGCAAATGGGTATACAGCTAAGAGCACAGTACACATAATCCAGTTATAAATATAAATATGACTTTCTGCTTTACGGTTAAAAAAGCAATGTTGATATTAATTCTGAAGACACCCTTTTTATACTCATAAAAAATATAGCAAGTCTTCAGTAGGATTTAATAAATAATAAACAGACAGCAGTCTAGTGGATGGAGATGATTAATAACCAAAAGGAAGAGACTAAATACAATATTTGTGTATAATTAAAACACTGAGCTACTGCTGGCTGATTTGATTAATGGCACCTTCTTAATTATAAAGTGTCTTTACTTATAATTTAAGACTACGACGGAATGTCTCTTGCTCATCCACAAGCATGAGACAGTGGAAAGATGAAGTATTTTATTATCTTTCTTGCATAAAGATGAGTTCTAATATAAGGCAAGCACAGCAATGCCAAAGTGCATGGGAGGTTAAGGAATCTAGAGGTTAGAACTCACAACCAGTAGATGGCACTCATTTTATTTAATTCCATTCTACAAAACTAGAGCAAACTTCCTTTCTCTTCTGCAATTAGTTTGTTTTATTTTTTAAGATAGAGAGCAACTTTTACTGAAGAAAAATAGAGTTTCAGATAAAATATTTAAAGATTTGGTCTCACATTGGATATTAAAAGGGGTAAGAAGGGAGGTTCAAAGTGCTTCACAACTTCCAAAACTAAATTTTTAATTGCAAAACCAGACAAGGAAACAAACAAGAGGACAAGGCTAGAAATAAGCTAAAAAATGGTACAGAACATAATCTCAATTTAAACTAAATGTTTCTGGTATACCCACAATGACATATCTCTTTTTGTTTTGATAAAAATCTCTCTCTAAAAATATTTTTAAGTCAATGATGACCAGTTTCCCTCCTCCCTACTTTTTTAACCAGCAGAACAATTACAAACCAGTATTCTTTGAACTGCAGAAGGGTCATGTCCCAGTTTAGATTGGAAGTTCTCCTCATCTGTTCTCCGTGTCAAATTGTGCATAGACTCAGCCACAGGAAGGGCACCTGCCTCTGATGGTGACAAAACTTCAGTTATTCTATGCCACAAACTCAGCCAGAGCTGCTACTAGAGCAGCCCTCAGCACTATGCCTGTAGAGGGACAATTGCAATTCTGATTTCTCTTCTAGAACCCAACAACTAGACAAGGAAACTCCTAAGTTCATCAATAAGCAGCTACTTTCATGTTGACATCTCTTGAATTATTCACAGTTCTATAGCACTGTATATTCACAGCTTCTATAGAGTCCCTACACTGGACCAGTGTGTCTTTTTTGCTTCACTGTGTCTTTTTGTTTGAACTTATGAGTGCCTTAACCCATGGCTGGTACCACTGGAACAGAGGTGGTTATTTGCAGGGTATGTGCTGCTATAACCTGTATTCTCGAAGGCAGAAGGGGATATAACCTAGTCTTAGGTTTCATGGCCCCAGGCTGGTGTCACCTTTCCTGGAAAGGTGACGCCGGTAGCGTGGCAGCTCTGGACACTGCATGGGAATAAGGAGCAGAACCAATGCAGACAGCCAAGCTGCCACATCATTTCCAACAGCATGGTGGGCTTTCAGTGGGATTTTTCTAAATTTAATTTGAGCATTAAATAGATATTGGTCAATTTACTAAACTTCTTGGTTAGGGGAAAAATAAAAGGTAAACAGAATGAAGCATAACAAACTTGAAATAATGTCTGCCTTCAGGTCTCCATAAGCTTACTCCAGTCTTTGTGGGGAGCAGAGGGAGGGGAGAGAGACACAGAAAGAACAAATTAATCCAATGTTATAACAAATTATTTTGGGAACAAGCTGTATGACTGAAATAACTTGTTCTACAGCTAAGATACTGGCCAGCCTTAATCTCTGCTGCCTGAATGGACTGATCAATGCCTGTTTGGTGGAGTTCTTATAGCAAATACCATTTCACAAAAGGAGACTGGGAAAAAAGATTCTTCTTGAAATGCAGCCAAAAAGATCTGTATTTTTATGGTGCAATCAAATTTATTCTGTCTACCTCTGGTACAAAGGTGACCTCTAATAAAGCTGAGTTTATGTCCCTGCTGTGTAGGTGTTTAGGAGGACGCTATCACAGTGCTTTTTCCCCTCACTTCTAGCAGAGTATGGATTGGATCGAGAATTGAGGACAGCCCAAAGATTTAGCTTTCTTGTACTCGACAGCATTTCCAATGAATATATGTGCAGGGTTTAGAAGAAACGAGCCTACCTGAAATCTAGATTCAAAGACACACAAACTTTGAGTCTTGGAGATCTGAACTTCTACCTCTCTCTGTCATAATGCATAAAAGCAGAAATTGACATTCCTTATTGTTCAGAATTACCTCCTGGTCTAGAGTGGTAATGCACAGTGTCGAGCAAACAAATAAGTCTGAAGTGGCTGTAAAAGGCCAAGGCTGGGTTGAGCAATGCAGGGGTTAGGAATCCAAAGCCTCCATCATTCCCTATTTCCATCTCGACCAAATCTGGAGGTGACAATGAGTCTTCTGGTCAGGCTTCCCAGAGATCTGTACGTGACCTGTATGAGTAGGAGAACTTCATTTCATTATCCTCAGCCATGTATGCTACTGTTTCTCCCTCTTCTACCTGAAATCCTCTAAAATGGCAGTGGCACCTGGAATGTCAGAGAAACAACAAGCCAAGAGCCTGTGTATCCTAGAAATGTGCAAAGTTCTTGAATGCAATGAAGAAAGTCCTGAATTTCCTGCTGATCCACACCACGCATGCATCTGACTGAGCAATCCAGTGCCTCTCAGCCTGGAAAGCATTGAGGATTTCAGGTTAGTGATGGTGTGGTAGGTAGGACTCAGCCTCATTAGAGGTGACCCATTTGACTCATTATATTAATATAAAAGTAGTTCAGTAAACTAATATTTCGTTCTCTGATCTTTCGAACCTTTACAAAAGACAACAAGAAGATTAAATAAGTCACGTAACACAGAATTAACTATCTGATCGCAGAAGCAGTGTAGGTTTTAAGCAGTGTGTGAAAAACATTTGCACGGCTATTTCTGCCCATCCTTTCCTGTATTTCACAGAGGACTGTACATTTCTTTTGATTAAAGTGGGTAAGAATTTTGCTGCCTCTCTCAGGGAATTTGGTTGGGTGCTTCTGTCTTACACAATATGAAATACTGCTGAGATGTTCAAACTACTCCTAAAATCTTATTTCCCAGATGATTTGCCCAATGGCAATAGTGAATTGCTCCAAGCAATTGGAGATATCTTGAGGCAAATTTCCTAAATATGAAGCAGAAACCACCACAAGTACTCAACCTTCATATTCCAGGACTTGGGGCTGATGAGTGTCAAAAGCCAGTCAGTGCTTTACTGTTGAGAGCATTAGAAAAGAGTTCTCATAGCAACGATTGGAATTATTTCTTCTTAGAGTCACATGGGAAACAATTATTGATTACTGAAGGTTTTATAAACAACTCCACATATTGTCACTGTGGGTGGCATATTAATTATTAAGTAAACAAGAGAAAATAAATGTGTGCACAGTATTGTTATTACAAGCAGTAGGAGCCATTCATCATGGTGCCATATGAAATCAAACTGAACAGAAGTGATAATTGAATCCCCTGGTGAATACCATTCCTCTGGCAGAGGATCTCTGGGAAGCACGATCATTAATTGATTGCCTCGTATAATTAAAAATGCAGAAATAAACCTCAGCATTATTTCACGTATTTCAGTGAAATGTAAAAATGAATTGATATCTGGAGTGCTATTTAGTCCAGATTAATAAAATAGATATTGAGATTTTAATATTATACATGGTTTTTTCGTAGGAATATATTTTCTTTGTTCTAGACAGCACCAGTTCAAGACAACACAAGGTGTTCCCATAGCTCTCATCTCTCCTGATTTTTATCTTGGGACTTGCAACCATCGACAAATTTTTTAGATCTCATTTGCAGGAACCATATTCTTATCAGACAACTTCAACTTTTATTAAAAGGTGAAAATGTATTCTGTTCCTCATAACTTTGGCTACCTGCAAAATGTTAACCTGAAACATTCAGTAGCAAAGAAAAGCAGGAAATTAAGTTCTAGTGTTTACAAATGGTGAAGTCCTGATTGCTCAACGTTTATGTCAGTGGGCTTTTATTTCCCGATGTCATGATGCAGTAAATACACCAGAAAAATAATAATGAAAATAGAGTAGCAGTGTCTCTCTATTTCTTCTAATAAATCAAAATTAATGTGATTTATCTAATATCTCTCAGATAATCCGTGTCACAGACCAGAAAGAAACCCAACTTCTTTGTCACAAGACTGTCCTCCTTTTTAGAGCAGCATTAACCAGTGCTGAGTAATGAAAACTAAGAGAATGTCAAAGAGGCTGGGAATCCAGCACCCGGAGAAAGATTGAGACCAGAGCTGCTCAAACAGGATTGCCAATAGCTGAAGACAAATACAGAGGTTACAGTTGTTGTTCAATAATTTAATCTCAAACTCTTTCACCATTTCAGAAATAACATTTCATCATTGCATGCAGAAGAAGTAAAAAATATGATTCAATAATTGCAAACCACGTGAAAACTTTTCAAACACAACTTGTATTTACAGACATTAGAGTGAGATTATCTTAACAGCTCAATGGCCCTCCATCAGCCTAGATGATCATTGAAATAGAAATCTTAATGACTCAGATAACATGCAATGACAAGCTGTCTCCTTCATAACGTTTAAAAGGGGTCTATTTATTCTTCAGGCTCTGTCAGAGGATGGGATGTGTTCTGTGGAAAAGAAAAGGCCCTGCATCCCAATTTTAGCTTAGTTGCCCAGTGCTATTGTAACCACATTTTCAGGGGGGATAACTGCAATTGATAATATTTTATGAGCATGAAAAGGGGGGGGGTGTCTTCAAATTTGCAGGGAAAACTATTAAGAAAAAATTTATTCCAGAAATCTTGCAAAGTTCATCAGGTCAGGAAAGAGAAATAATGTCATGTGACTTTTCAGAGGAATTTCCCATCATCAAAAAAGGAAAGTGAATTTTTTTTCACTGTTTTAAATACTTCTTTCTTGTTGAACCAAGGCCTGAGCCACACTATTTGTGCCCTCTAAGGAACTACATCTTCCCCATCTCTGAATCCCTGGTGAGAGTTTTTCACAAGACTGGTCTTTTCCTTCAGATTCCTGTCTAATTCTTTGGCCGTAACTGTGTTTTCACCGATGTCATGTTACCTTCTTTATCTGCTTCTGAGTAATTGTGGTCCTTACTAACCCCAGAGGAATCCCACTTTGTAAAACAGATAAACCCCAATCAGGCAGACAGATGTCTAGCCAATGAGCATGTGTTCCCTCCACTGCTTTCACTGCTCCTTCTGTTGGGTAACTTCCCTTTCTGCCCCAGAACAAGGGATTATCCATTCTTTGTTCAAACCACTAGCATGGTTTACCTCCCTGAGAATTTTCTTCTGAAAGTCAGCAGAGTTAACTGCTCCCTCATGTCTCCTCTACGTAGTGTTACTGCTTGAGGATTTCTTCCCACTCTTCCACAGAAAAAGATGTCCTTGCCATCTCTCTTCCTCTTTGGGCTCCTAGATTTTTTTCTTTTCTAAGATCCTCCATTTATGAATCATTCTTCCTGGCACCATTTACCCTGAATTGCTTTGACTCAACAAACCAGATGTACTAATTATCTACTTGTCTGCATCAACTTTTTTTCTGTTGAAGAAATATATATATTTCAGGATTACATCATACTCCTGAAAGGCTTAGAAATTAAAGGAATTCCATCAGTAGAAAAGGAAGATAATTCTCTAGACCATCAAAGTTGTTTTAAACAAAACTGTTCATTGTATGTGCCTAATAAATTTCTATAATGTGGATTCTGTAAAAGTATGTATGTGCATAAGCATTTAAGTGGCTTACCGGACTGCAGGCATGTCATAGCAGATGAACTCTTGTGGAAATTAGTCCTACAGCTCTAGTTACCACCTTGAAAAACTCTCATACTCAGGTTTCCAGAAGAGTCCTATTTGAAAATTATGCTTTCAGCAGAGCTCTACTTGCAGATAAAATATTGAGAATGGAATAAAATACAGGCAAGTAGGGTAAGTTATATACACTTTTGCGAAAGACAACAAACTCTAGGCTATCACTTATTTTTGTCTCAGAATAAAAATCATTTAGACATAGATTATCGCTTAAAAGCTTTGAATCTGGTTCTTGAATTTTGAGGAAGAAGAGAAGGAGGTGCATTGAACAATGGGAATGGTTTCCATTAACCCAGTGCTACATTTCAAAGGACTGTTCTGAGAATATAGACTGTATTCCCCACCCTAAAGTTATTCGTGGAGTGAAAGCGGCTCATTCTAAAAATGTCCTTTTATTTAGCCCTATAAAAAATCTGGACCCAAGTCTTTAAAAACAAACTCACTGCAAGATTAATTAAGTCTTTTTAAGTGACCCAAAGTGGTCATCATTACCCACATTGCAAAAGGTCAGCCTAGTTTTACTAACTCCTATGTCAAATTTACCTTGTAGCAAACTTAGTGCCTTCATTAAGTTGATCCAAAGAAAGTGAATTGCTGGCAATTAGCCAAAATGAAGTGAGAACTACTCACTTCCTCCATCATTTTAATACTTGTGTTTTATCGCTGGTGTAAATAGGTTTATAACCTTCCGTTATGAAGCACAGACATCTGTTCAGCTTAGCACTAAACATCTGGTTATTCCAACAAAGCATATAATTATATTTAATGGATGAGAAGTGTTTGATGGATTGCATCCAAGTATCTGAATAAGACAGTTATGCATAAAGACTATTTGCATGGATTAGCTTGACAGGCTAACAAGACACAGTAGAATATTATTTTGCCTGATAGTTACATTGATTTCAACTGATGTTTTGCACTGCAGAGGCTGCTGACATTTATTTTAGATACAATCACAAATTATTTTAATTTTCTTTAGGTAGGCACAAAATATAGAAATTTTTATTTGCTTGATCATCAGGTCCACCCCCTAACACTGCAAGAATCCTTTGTGTTGTACTTTGGCTGTGGGTTGTGTTTTTTCAAACTTAGCATTAAATATTGGAAGAAAGAATCCCTCTACTTCTTGCCCTCACATTCTTTTGTTATCTGCTAGAAAATGTTTCTGTCAGGAAGCATTCCTTGCACGGAAAAAATTGGATGTTTTTCAGCCAGTTGATGTGAGCAAGTAGCTCGTCAAAAGTGATACAACAGATTGTCTTAAAATGAGAACTGTGTTCTAGAAACATTTGTAGCGGAATTCCTCCAGGATTGCTTATTTTCATTAAGAATCATGGCACAAAAGTGGGAGTGCTCTAGTTAAATGGAAAAGCATCATTAATGGAGGATGATCAGAACACTGAACAGGAAGAGCTGGATGACCTTGAAAATGCTAGGAGAACTGGGATAAAAGTTAATTGAATAAACCACAAGCTCACTTTCTCAGAGACTGATAACAGGCTACAGGCCATGAGGTCAGGAATGGGAAATAACAGAGAACAAGACAGACACTGGGTGTCGTGGACGACATTTCTAACTACATCAAAACTTCAGACACAATCCTGGCTGGCAATCAGGCAAAAGTTTTCTATTATGGACTGGGAAATCTGAACTGCATGATATAGGGAGTTTGTCTGGAAGCTGGGTATTGTTCTGGTCACCTGCATTCAAGGAGTACAGGATGCAACAGGAGACATAAGAGAACACCAATAGGTTGACTGGGGGCATGGAGGGCTTATCTCATCACGCATAGATAGAAGAGTTTGTCCTTTTTGCACTAATATAAGACAATTCGGGAGATTACAGAACTGATCCTCATAAACACACCATAGAGAGAAAATAAATCTCCAAAGAGAAAGAAGAGCCAAAGGAGCTCTTTAAACTGAGTGATAATTTGGGACCATTAATACATTGATAGAAGCTTGCCTTGAATACATTAAACTTGTAAATTAGCAGACTTTTCCTACCCACTCACCAGGTTAGCAAGATTGTACAATTGGCTTTCAGGAATATCAGTGGGTAAACAGTTTTAAGACAGGTGCTAATAATTTTTTAAGGGAATTACATGGCATTGCTCTCTAACACAGGATGGGTTCAGTGGCAGAAGATGTCTTCATCAGCCACAGATTTTGTGTCCCAGTGAAAGCAAATGAATGGAAGTGCATTACTCCTGAATCACCACAGCACTATTACCTCCAACCACTGCTTGGTTATTGACATTGAAGAGATAAATTGAGTAATTCAATGAGGGTGCTCGGCAAATATCTTTAGAAAACTGCATGTCACTGTTTAATAATACATCACTTAATATGTTGGATATTTTTGTGCCAGAGGTAAAGAAAAACATTGTAGACACTTTTGTAAAGGGAAGGATTATAAATATGATTTACCTTGTGAGATTAATTGAATGACTGACTTATCCCACGAGACTGTGGACTGTATGTCTGGAAGCAACTTCAGCAAACGGTGTCAGTCTCAACCAGGTGCAGGGACTTGCTGACATTAATTCTTTCCCATCTCTTCCTCTGAGATAGGGTAGCTACTTACTGCCCTTTATTCAACACACATGTTCAGGCTACGTTAGTTCATCTTTTACAGCTGAAGGAAGAAACAAAACAAGCTCCAAAACCACAAACATTCAAGAAATAAGTCTTGCGTAACATGTTTTCCTTCAGGAATGTTAGTTTATCCAGATAGATAAAAACATTAGGTGGGGATGTATCCATGTTGATTGGAATTTCTTCCAAAAAAACAAGCACCAAACGGAACAAAATTAAAACCAAGTGAAACCACTCCCAAAACCCACCATACTTAAAATGTTGTATCAAGTTAAAAATAGATTCGCAAATATTTAGTTGACCCTGAGCTAACATTTTCCCCCCTAAGAAACTTCAATATCTGAACCTTATTTGGAGCAAAATATAATTTCTGAATCACATAATGTACTTGCACATTAAAATTCCAGCTCCCTTGTAGCACCAATTAAAACATAAAACACAGTATGCATGAGTTCAGATCTTCACGGAAAATTCCTGATCTACTACAAAGACACAAAGCCCTGGATTTCCCATTCCAATTTAGAAAACTTCTTTTTCTCATGAAGATTTGCACATGATAAATGAACAAGTGATCACTTTACTTTTGATGATTCACAATTACTTTCCATCATAGCTGATGTAATACAGC
This sequence comes from Melanocharis versteri, assembly GCA_013397845.1. Classification (NCBI taxonomy): domain Eukaryota; kingdom Metazoa; phylum Chordata; class Aves; order Passeriformes; family Melanocharitidae; genus Melanocharis; species Melanocharis versteri. Next base: position 521,132 of record VZTG01000211.1, read on the forward strand.
CCATCTTTAACTTTTCTTTGTCTGTCGGAGTTTTTTAAGAAACCTGTGTCTTTGCTTGAAAATTACAAGTCCATCTTATTGTTACGAAGTCATGAATTTCATAGATCTATCCCATTTTCTCAGGCAAATGCCTTTTTTTTTTTTTTTCAAGATGACGCTAACAACATGTGCTCTTGACTACTGGCCTTTGGCAACCAGTCTTTTGAGTAAGAAATACAGCTTGAAGAGGTATGATGTGTAATAAAAACTGGTATTTAACAGTTAAAAGTTTAATGTTGGCCAAGATTTCTTGTCTAAGTACTTCTGTACAATATCAGCAAGTTGAGTCAGTTGATTAGCCCTGAAGTTGATATGTTTCTACAGGCAAACCACTGATGATTAAAACTTTTTAGCCAATTGTCTTGGCAATTGTTTGTGCAAAGCTTGAGCTATAAGCCCATGTTCCCAACAAAGGAGTCATTAACTAGTCTTTAAAACTGGAGGGAAAAACAGGTTACAAAAAGAATGCAGAAACAACATAGCTCAGACAGACACAGTGGCACAGGAAAACTCCTGTTATAAGATATTTTAACTGGGGTAACCCAGGTCCTATGACACTTTTAAAATTAAAAGTTCAATCCTGGCTTTGTTTGCATGATCAAGATCTTCATGAACTGGCAGGAAGCCAGAGTGAGGCGATCTGAACAGTTTGGATTTCTATCCTGACTCTGTCACAGTTTCCTTCTGTCACCCAGCAAATTAAGTGGTTTCTTTATGCTACTGTTCCTACCCATGTAAAAACAAGACAATGGCAATTCATATTTTCCATTGCTGTAGCAACCCAGGGCCTACCTATCTTGAGTCTAGGGCTACATTTAACCATCTTTTTGATAAGATGCATGGTACAAAACCAATTCCACGGGTTTGGTGTTTCTTGGTACTGGAATAATGCAGACTATATTATGTTCACCGTTTTCCTGAAGTTCCTTTATTTAGTTCTGAAATGGACGCTTCTTAAAATACAAGATTTTTCAGAAAGTGCTTTAAGATACCTGCCCACGGCAGGGTGGTTGGAACTAGATGACCTTTAAGGTTCCTTAAAGGAGCCCAAACCATTCCATAATTCTATGAAATATTTTTAGTCATTTACCACAGGAAATTAATTCTAAAGAGCTGTTATTGCCAGTCTACTCTTCTTTAGAATAGGAATGCAAAATAATTGTTTGTCTACTTTTTTCTTTTGATCTGATGGTGCCATGAAATATATTTAGTGCACTACATTTAAATGTTTCTGTGCTTGTCTGCATTGTATGTGTTTATTAAAAAGAAAAAGAAAGAAAATTTGCATTAATTCAAGCTTCCAGTCAAGTCTGCAATCCTCCCAGTGCTCAGTATTTGTACTTGGCTATGTCTCCAAAGGCATAGGACTGCCAGTGCTCATTGTTTTCTCAACTCAATCCAAGTCATTTCCTAACAGAGACATCAGCTTCAAATGGCCAATTCTCAATGCATTTTTGTTTGTGAGAGTCAATTTTGCCATATACTGATAAAGATAAGGGGCCTACCTGCACCCTGCACACAATCATACATAATTTTACTTGTGTTCCATCTACCCAACTAGCTAGGCAAATTTTCTATCAGCTTCTGCATCTATGCATCTGTTAACCACCTTCCTCACATTGCACCATCTTTCTAATAACTTTGTATGCCAAGACAGCACCTAGGGTAACGGTAGCAAACCATACAAGAATGCAAGATGAACAGACAGTTCTGCTACAGTCTTGCTGGAAATTAAAATGAAATAATTTGCATGGATGACATTATAGAGGCTGTTTAATACTGGTCACACTAAGTGAAACCTTTGTCAGAGGGACTCAGTCTTTTAAGTGTCTAATGAAAATCTGGTGAAGTAAAAACATTCAACTGTTGAGTGACTTACTGAAGTCATCATATAAGGAGCTAGAACTGTGTTTGTACAGAGCCATTAGACTGAAATTAGGTAAAAATCTGAATCCTATCCTAGTTGTGGGATGTCTTTTGGCAAGTGATTTCACTCCAGGTGACTCAGCAAAAGTATTTCTATCATTGTCTTCTCAGTTCCACTTACTTAACTATTTTCACTCAAGTTTTCTAAAAAGTCACATTTGGCAGATGCTGTACCACAGATGAATGCAGAAGGTTTAACATGTTAGATGCAACAGAAAATGGGCACCCTAATGAGTGAAGAGAGTAGTAGCACATCCTCCAAATTAAAAAAACTAACTAACAAACAAACAAACAACCCACCTATCAAGAGATTCTCCATCCCTAGGATCAGTACCCACCACAAGAAAAGATATAATAAATATCTTATTGATTCAGCATCAGGGTGTCTCTGTCCAGAATCCGGCACTGAACTCATGTGAACTGATGTGAACTGAGGACAGAAAAAAAAAAAAAAANTGAACTGAGGAAAAAAAAAAAAAAAAAAAAAAAAAAGGCAAGAAAATGTGATACTTCCTTCCTAATACTTTCCTCATCTCAAATTATTAAATTTTGGGATTTTCTGACCCCATGCCGTATGTCTACTTCACCAAAGGTTACCTCTTCCAAACTCTCATTCAGTCTTGAACTCATGGAATTTTTTTGTATCTGCAGCACTCCTTAACAAGATTGTTGGAGGAAATGAAGAGTCATCAAGCATGAGATTAGAAAGAAGCATAAAAAGAGAACAAAATGGCATCTGTTATGATATCTGTGCAAGGCTTTGAAAAGCCATCCCAAAATAGGACGATTTCCAGAACTGTTTCATCAGATACACCTCTTTTATTTCAGTAGTGCTCCAGCCCTCCAGAAGCCAACCAGCCTAATCATTAAATTCAAAAATTAAGGTCACATAGATACTGATACCAGTCCAGGACATTGTGATATGTATTTTAGTAACAGTAACAGGAATAGGCTGGGAACTACAATGTGCTTTATTTGGTAAACTGGAGATCTTCCTGAGAGTAACTGACCCTTGCAACACTCCATCAATGACTAGGGCATATCTGCAGTAACTCACCTTTCTAAAATGTTGTTCATCTAAACAATGACTTAATCCCAGGCAATTCAATGACCTGTGTTATAGCAGAGGTTGTACTACACAATAATCTCTCCTCCGTGCCTCTGACTTTTTCAGATGCAGACCTTGCATATTTACTGAGAACACGGAGACCCTTTTTTTAAAAACAGAACAGGATATTGTGCTGTGGGGATGACCTGGCTTAGCAGATGTTAGAGATCCATTGTTATAAAAGCTACAATAATTGAAACCAGCTTCTTTTAAAGAACTGTTTCCCTACTTCTGGATAAAATAAACTGATGTAAGGGTAGGGAAAAGTGCATCTCTCTCCCTGTCTGCAAATCTATACCTATGAAAGTGTTTCTTTTCAGAATAATTAAGATATGAACATTTATTTCCTGGAAGGGGTATATTTTTATTCACTTCTGTAATTTCAGTAAAAGCTAGCAACCAGCTTGTCCATGATACTGTGTACCCATGTATAAGGTCATGAAACTTTCAAGAACTTTGCAGAGAGATTCATGTAGCACACATGGCAGAGTATGGCCAAGGCAAAACAAATAATCATATAAGTTGCAGGACTGGGTGTGGTTGGTGGTGATAACAATCCTCACTTCCCTTCGGACACAGAAGGAGCTCCCAGCAGACTTCAGTTAAACGAGAGACCTGAACCCTAACTCTTGGGGTGAATACCCTGAGCACATGGGACAGGGAAATCTGTACTGCAAAGAGTATTCACACTTGGCAAACTGATTTATCCCTGCCACACAACAAAATCAGTGCCCAGGCACAGATCATGCCTTGGGTGACATCCTGCCTTGTGTGACCTGCTCTGCCCACAATGCACAAGGCAGTGCATGCTGTCTGTATGCAAAGCAGTTTAAATTCCAGGTGTCCTGTGCTAACCCATTGATGCCCTTATGGCGTATTTTAGGAAGTTCTGTTGGAAAGTACCCCACTTGACATTGTTAATATTCACACATTGCAAAAGCAAATGAGCTGTATGGTGGTAGGCACAGAGCAAAAAAAAATACCATGGAGATTTTACTTCTGCGTTCACATTCTTACCTCAGTGCTGGCTCACCCTGAAATACGCTTAAGCCTGTGTCTGAATAGAGATTTGCAGCTACACAGAGTAGGTGTGGAATAATTTGGCGGAGAATGGAAGCAGTCAAAGCATGTCTACCACATCACACTGTAAGTGGAGTATGGGAAAAAGTAACTAAGGATTCACAAGCAAAGCCATATGTCCTGTGAAACAGCTCTTCTTACACAAAATTCAAGGTTTGATACAACCCCTTTGCACTCTCTGGGGAAAAAAAAAATCCTTATGGTCAGGGCCTGAACCAGTTTTTCTGTGAGACACAGCTGTCTCATTCCAGTAGTTCACAGAGCCGCCCCTGCGATATCTGTGGGAATAATCCTGCGGAAGTGCTGTGTGTTCCACACCAGTAACTGCACAGCTCCTTTCAATCCCTCCACTGGCTTTGAGTTTTGTTTAATTGAGGCAGTACCTCCTAAGATTATTAGAGCAGCACAAGAAGAACACATCAAAGCTGTGAAACCCTGAAATCAAGTGCAGGGGGAAGAAAGAAAGGAAACTGGGTAGGGGCAAGGGGTGTGTGTGTGCTTGCATGGAATGGATAACAGAACTCGTCATAAATAACATTAAAATATTTAAAAATGCAACACTCTAAGTGTAATGCCACCTGTCTGCCTGAGTTTCCCACTTCTCTCAGGGCCACAGCTCCAGTGAGCAGCTGTTTACCCGTTATGAAAGGAGACCACCCCAAGGAAAACATTCTCTTCAGAAGCAGCATGAGTTGAAGGTTGCTTCCCACTGATGTGTATGATAGACCAAAAACTCAGTCATGCTGCAAAGGCTTTTTGCAGTGAGCAAATATGCATGTGTTGGCATGTGTGAAGAATAATGAATGTTGATTCATTTTCTGACTTCACTGCTTCTCTACCTGAATATAAATATTTTATGCTAGCAGATGGACTCTACCAGTTGACCATAAGCTGAAAGCAGTTTGGGGGTCCCTTTGCCCTCTCAGGTGCTTTTTCTCTTTAATTTCTTTAAATAAGTAGAAAACCAAACTACTTCACAACAAGCTAAAGCCTTAGCCATAATTATATTAGAGATGGAAAATCAGCTTTTAGTAATCCCAAGGTCTCTATTCCCAACATCTAAAGAGTAAAATGGAATAAATCTGTCATCATCACTGAGTTAATTTAATATTTTTCCCCAAATAGTATTATCAGAACAATGAACTACATTTTCAGGAAATCAGAATGAGCAGTTCCCACGTTGAAAAGCTTAGATAACAAGGACCAAGGCACATGCAAGGTGGACAGAGATGCCTCAGGCCGAAATTCTCTGTGAGAGTATTGTATACACTGGGAGATGCCTCATAAAAAACTGAGTATGAAGCATGAAACTTGCTCAGGGGATAACCATGGCTAGAAGGAACATGCCTAGGGAAGATACAAGTGGAGATTAAAGAGATAGGCAGGAGCTGAAGTGTGAGGGTCTTTGCTAAGGGGAACATAGACTATCCTAGTGTAAAAATGAGAGACGCCTTTTCATTTTGAACTGGAACCTCCCTGCACTTGACAGAGTCATATTAAGGATTGTTTCATCCTAAGAGAACACACACCCATGAGGAAAAAACCCTTGGAGGAGGTGACAAAGCAGCTAGTAAGAACAGAAGGATCTGAGGATCTAAGAATCAGAGGTGATAAAGTAGTAGAAAAGAGTCATTGCTCTTCTAGCTCCCTGGATTCCTGACGTTGGGAAATTCATAATTTGAAAACCATTTCATTCATTGAAGTCTATCATCATTTCAAAAGCTGCTAAGCACGACAATAAGTATACTGCATTGTTGAATGAAGAGAAAAATTTGCAGTTGGTATTCAGAGTTATTGAACTCCAACATTAATTACTCAAGCAGTAAGGCTAGGTTCAATAACTTATTAAAAGAATACCTGTATTGGGACGTCCATGCAAGACAAACAGAAGAGAAGTATTACATCAGATAGGAGAGAAATGACAGGTATAGTACAACTCTACATTAGTAATCCTTTCAATAAATTGTCACTAAAATTTTAGAAAAATTTCTACTTTGAAATAAATTGAAATGTGATAAAACTATACCACAAAGCAAGTACCAATATTTTTTTTAAAAAAAGAAGAATATACTGTGTGCGGTTCCTGAGAGTCTCACAGCCTGAGTTATGAAGAACCTGGATGATGGAATGAAGAGTAGTTCTGCAGATAATGCCATGCTGAAGGCAGGTTTAGTTTAGATGTTAGGAAGGTATTCTTTACTGTGAGGGTGGTGAGGCATTGGAACAGGTTGCCCAGAGAAACTGTGGATGCCCCACTCCTGTCGGTGTTCAAGGCTGGGCTGGATGGGGCTCTGAGCAACCTGGCCTAGTGGAAAGTGTCCTTGCCCATAGGCAGGGGTGTTAGAACTAGATGAACTTTAAGGTCTCTTCCAATCCAAGCCATTTCATGATTATATGGTTCAAAGGGTTATGTGTCAAGAGCTGGAAATTGCTAGTGGCTTTTTCATGTCTCTGATAAAACTGTGCTAACTTGGAGACCCAGTGCATGAGGGGAGTTTCCCTTGCTCTGTTTTGCTTTGAAAATTATTTATTTTAATATGTATATTTCATTGAAGGGAAAAAATATTTGCTTTGTTTTATTTTGTTTTTGTGGGAGAATACAATTTTAACTGTATTAGCAAAAATCCAGAATCTTGGTTCTTTAATAAACAAGCACAATTATTGAAAATATTGGTATATAAGAAGCACATTAATGCCAATGGAGAAATAAACTATTGGTTTACTTTTCACTATAATCATGTAATTGTTTTTTTTCCAGGCCCTGTATTTTATTAAAAGTTATATGATTGACAAATTAAAAGAGAACTAACAATATTCTGTGTTTCTTTTTCACAAAAAAAGAAAAAAAAAACACCAAAAAAAAACCAAAAACGAGAACAAAATAAAATTAACCCATTGGCTAAAATCAGGATGGCCATTTACAAAACAATATTTGTATGAGAGTGCACTTTCTGTTTCCCTTTATTTAACTTTATTTATAAAGAGCCTTCTCTGAGTTGCACTTAAGGGTGACTTCTTTCAAATCAGTGAGATTATGGGCAGCATGTTTCATTGATTCCTTCTATTCATTAGGTTTAGGTCTGACGAGTGAAGAGGAAACTTTAACTTGCCTACATAGATTTTGGTTCTTTTCATTCCTTTTGCTGAGCGCAAAAGGTTTTTAACAATTTTATTGGATTTTTACTTAGTACCACAGTGGAGACCCTTGAATAAGGGAACCAAGCACCGCTGGCTGTGACAGTTCTGAAGTCCTGCCTTCCAGATGCACCCCTTGGCCATCTCCCAGCTGCACACAGTGACAAAATTCTATACGTTTCGTTCCCTGGATTCCTCTAGAAGGATATCCCAACACGGGCACAGACAGAACCAGGAGCCAGAGACAAAGACTACCCAAGCTGCAGTGTAGACATAGCCATGGTCCCCACACAACTGCCCTGAGTCCCAGCACCACTGAAGTGTCACCACATCGCTCCAGACCAGAAGGTGATGTTCGTCTTTGCCACCCTGAACCTGGGAACTCCCATCAGCATAAACACGCCCAAAACATCCATGACCTTGTGCGGAAGCTCCTGTGGGCACAACCCTCCCCCCATGACCTTTTACTTCATAGACACCACAGGATCAGGTCGGGAAACTTTGTTTATGTTGCCAATGTGGTGTCCAAACGTTTGGTACTTGCCAGGAATGCTCTCTGCAAACAGCTCTCAAGCCTTCACATTGTGACTTTATGAACTTTTTTTCTGTATTTCTTTTCATTTTTCTTTGAAGTGCAATTTACATTACAGACAGCAGTGGGAAGCTAAGAACTCACAGATCCCACAGATTTAATGTTAGTTTGCTTAGGAAAAGAACGGAGGAAAAATTGCTTAAAAACTAAATAAGCACTTTCAGATTAATAAATATTAATAGCAAAGCCTTCTGCTTATAGAGCAGCTTCCATCTGGAGGTCTTGCCAGGCTTCATAAATATTAACAATCCAGTTCTATCAAAATCTATCAGAATATTTCCACTGGGAGTCTATGAAAATGGGTCTTGGTGTTAGGTTTTTATAGTGATTATCATTTTTTATCACTTCTGATTTAGTAATCCTGTCCCTCCTTGGATTTTGTCAGGCATTGGAGCATGTTCTCCGAACAAGCCTCAGTCAGAACATGTCTCTTTCATTTGGGAACTTAATTATCCTTGAAGTGATATTTTGTCAAGAAGTGGTGGCTCCCTAATGTGTCTGTTTTCCCCTTCCTCTACAAGCATGAGGTAAAGCTGGTCAGAAAAGTGTTATCAGGAACAAGCATATCTGACTCAGATGGAAGTACAGGCTACTCCTGAAAAAAGGATTCAAAGTCCTTCTTTGATTTCTTTAAGTCCTTATCTCTTCAGTATTTCTCTGCTGCCGGTGGTCCCTGTGCTACAGAAGGGCTCTGATCAGTAGCAGCATTAACATGAATAGGGGGCAGATCTCCATTAAAAAGTGCTCAAAATGAGAAGGTAGGAGGGGTTGCAACACCTTGAAAGGAATCATATTTGTCAAAATTGGGGTTTCACTTCTGAAGGGCTTTTTTTTTCTTGACTTTGCCCAACAGCAGCTCTTCTGTGAAGAGTCAAAGCCCTGCACCGTGAGTTGTCTGGATGTGCACCTCTGGGACAGTCACAAGATGCTGGATAGTTCCAGAGGCAGAACATCTGCCTCCCATGGCACAAGGTAACAATTCAGTTGTGAAGTCACCAAGAGCCCAGCATTGTCACCTCACACAGAAGCCAAATTTAGTCATTCAAATAACATTCGTTTTCCCATTAAGGTACATTTTGTTTGCTCGTGCAGGTTATTCTCTTCTTTTATTCTCTCTTGCCTTTTCTCTTGCTTCCTCAAATATTAATTCATTGAATAATTTCTCCACAGTGCCAAAAGAAAGACTAACATAACTCTGTGGAGAGGGAATTTTCTGCAGTCAGGCTTGCTGCTGATGAAGGGCTTGCTTTGTTTTCGTTTCATGGATGCAATGACTGCTCTAGACTGTGACACACTGCTGGACACTTTCCTGTTTTTGCACTTTCCAGTGGAAAGTATCTGGGTTTAAAATATTTTTTTAAGACTTTTGAGGGTTTTGCTACTAATTTTAAACAATTTGGTCCTTTCATGCTTGATTTACTTTATAGCAAAGCAAATATTTGAGACTGGATGTTAACAGGGAAGACTTTGAGACTGTTTTCGCTTTTCCCACTTCCTTCATCTCTAAATGAACAAACACATGGTCAAGTAAGAGTTCACAGGATGAGTTGGCAGTTATTTTGGAAAAGAGGGCAATAATGAACAATGTAGCATATTGGTTAAAAAGGTCAAACAAATCATGACTTGTGCATTCAAAGAGGAATCTGAGTCAACGTTGGTTTAAACTAACATGTTAAAAAAAATGTTCTGAAGTAGTCTGATTCATCATGCTTTTAAAACAGAAAAACTCCGAGAAATTTAATAAAAATCTTATTAAAAATCACTTCTGCACCACAAAAGCCAGAACGTTAGTACTGTCAGCAAGGTATCCGAGTCCGGAATGTGGATCAGAAGCCAATATCCTTGCCTGTAGGGAGGGAGTGTGACAATCATTTCAGTCGCCTTTTGCTCAGTGCTTTGTGTTATTGTTTTGTCCTGAATAAATGGTTTCACAAGTGAGCTGGTGAAGAAAATTGTCTTTAATTGACACCAAAAAATGAGTTTAGAACAAAAGGATCTTCACAGTTTAAAGGAGAAACATTAGGTTCTGGTCTTTCCTTCTTTTATCTGAAAGCCCTGAATATCTTGTAGAAAAACACACATACGACGTAAATGCTGCAGCATCTTTGTTTGCTCAAAGAATCTGCAGATTGACTCAGTATAAAATCAATCCATTCTCAGCTAATACTCCAGCTGAGCCCAGGGGGTGAAATTATGTGATAACTTTGTAATGTGCCTTCCATGGATGAGGCTTGCCTTCAATATCTAAGCATTTTACTATCAATTATGTATCAGAAATTATTCTTATATTTTATGAAGTGGTAGCTAAAACCAAGCCACCTGTGGATCCAAGAGCAGTGACCTGAAGCACAGAATGTTCAAAGAGGGGTTAAAGGATTTGTGCTTGTTTAGTGAAACAAAAATGAGGCTAAGATTTTACTGGCAGTGGCTGCTGTCTGCTCTTATGACACCTGTGCTGTGTCTTTTGAACCAGAGAGCAGCAGCACATACTGGGACCAGGGGCCAACCTCTCAGGTAAGAGTCAGAGATCCAGAGTCACAGACAACACAACTCAGCCAACCTGACCTCTTTGTTCCTTCTGCTGACCGAAACTGCCTACTTTAATTCACCCCACAGAGCAGTCAGAGCAAGGAAGTCGCTGCACATAGACTGGCCATTAGCTGCCAGGCACTAGCAGTGCTTGACTCCTACCTGGCCCCACTCATTTCCCAGGTGTGAAAGAGCTTGCACCTCGCTGACTCTTCTGTGGGCAAGCCAGTCGTGCCTTACAAGCCTGCCTAGAAATATAAAAAGCTTTAAAATAACATACTTCTTTTAACCGCTCCAGATTTGACCTCTGACAGGAATAACATGACAGGCAACCTTACATGAAAGTAAACAGCCTGAATCTTATGAAGAGGGAATTCAGTGTTGAAATTTCACTGTCAAGTTTCATACCATAAAAAAACCCCTCAGTTTATGCACTTCCCTCTTCTCTCAGAAGAACATTTTCTTCATCCTACCCAGGTGTCCTGGTCATTTGGTTGGGTTTCTTCCTCAAGGATCACCTTTTTCCTTTTTTTTCTTTCTCCTTTTTCTTAATTTTTTATTTCAGAAGAAAGCAAAGAACACACAAATCAGCTGAATGGCATTCAGGCTCCAGGACCTCTCCTTTAGTCCCCCAGTGGGACATTTATATCCACATTCCTCCCTGGACTTCCTTTTTCTGCATCTTTGAAGGTTCGTTTAGCCCCAACAAACACGTTCTGTCCCAAAGCATGGATTTGCAGCGCTTTTGGTGGAGCAGCACGAACATCCACCCCTGGCACTCAGGATATCCTTCCCTCCCAATCAGGGCTACTAAGAGCAGAGTGCTGAGGCATTTAATAGTTGTGACAGAAAATTCTCCTAAGCAAGGCAAAGAGGAAAAGGAGGGTGTCAGAAGCAGGTTTTTATTAGAACGTATTTTCTTTCCTGTGAAACAACTCCTCGAGACCAGGGCTTGTGATGTTCGATGTTTCGCATCCTCCTTCTCCGCTGCACTTGCGCAGGGCTGACTCAGCTCTGTGGACATGAGAACTGAAATCTCCCCTTACAAGACTTTGTGGTGAGTCCCTCACCTACTTAGTGCTTAGACGTGCATCCCAGGCTGCCTGAAAGCCTCTCACGTAATACAGAGACAAGTTTATTTTCTGTTTCTGGCCTTTGGGCTGGGAAGGATAAATTATGCTACAACACAGTGTCAGAGGGATGTGCCCCTCCCCGCGCATTTCTGACTCACGAGACGTCAGTCTTTGCGACAGAAGCTGAGGCCTTAAGCAATCTCTTTTCCCTTGTTGGTGACCAGAGGTCTTGTTCTTAATGCTGCTTACAGATAGTGTCTTATCTTTAATCCATAAAGGAGACTGTTTGAGCTGCATCTGGGAGTTGTGGAGATGAATAGATGTTTATCTGGGTCTTCCTCTTTCAGGATGCCTTAGCTCAGAGATAGGGGAAGGATGCTAAACCCTTTGTTTGTTTTCCAATGTGGAAAAAAAAAAAAAAAAAAAAACGGGG
>VZTG01000211.1:533057-673906 GCA_013397845.1 Melanocharis versteri
AAAAAAAAACAACGGGGGGGGTTAAGAGACTTTAAACAAGAAGTAAGGAGGCTTGAGTGAATGCAAGGAGTTCTTGTATTTTTCTTGGAAATAAGAAATCAGGAACTGAAAGAAGTGGAACAGGGTGAAAAGGAAAAGAGTAAACAGGTATGATGGCCAATGGAGAGAGGGAATGAACAAGGCCAAAGCTAGACTTAAAAAAAAGGAAAAAGGAATCGTTTTCCAAATCAAAGCACAGCTCTACACTCTTCAAGCTATTATCTCTTTCTGAAGGAAAATATTTAAACAGCAAACAAAAAGCAAAGATACTCTGATATCTCCCTTAGGATGTCTTCCAGCAGGTGACTTTGTGGGGCTCCATCAGTAGTGGGCTGTTGTCCTATATGGAGAGGGATTTGCAGGATGCCCAGGGCATCCCTGGGAAGGGAGGATGACTGCCCATCTTCTCACCCTGGGGTTTTGGCCCTTGTACAGGCTGGGGTCCCAGAGCTGCATAGGGAAGCAATTGGGATGACAAAATAGTAAGGATATTTTTGGCTGTCTGTCTTGCTGGTTATTCAGGCATTGCTCTATCCTTCCTCTTGCTCTTCCTGGAAATCAGGAGCAAGCAGGGGCTGCCAAACCCTCCTTCCTGCCTCAGTGATTGCAAAGCTCCTCTCAGTGCAATCTAAGAGGAGAGGAAGAAGCCAGTGCAAGTGTTAGGGATCCCAAGACATCATCCTGACCCCTTGCTTTCCTTTCCCATGGAAATGATTCCAGCTGCTGTTATTGCGTTTTAGCTTCAGGGTCTTTGTGTTTGGGCCTCGCCATGATAAAAATTAGGTCTTCTAGTTCAAGTACAAAGAAGAGAAGTGGAAGATAGTAATACTACTAATAATAGCAATACTAGAAATACTAGCAATACTAACAATAATGATAATAATAAAAATAATAATAATTTGGAATATGTTATATTGCATAATTATTCAGAGATAAAGCAGCTAGCAATGGAAAAAAGTGAAGGAAAATATTCTGGTGTGCTTTTAAATACCAAGGCCTAAGATAATCAGAGTTTTTCCCAGGGAAAAAACTTTCTATTTCAGTTGCATCGTGTTTTCTTCTCAATGCAAATAAAAAACCCTAGAGCTCCTGCTGACATCAAGAGATTCTTCAAAACAAATGCTAATATGATGTTCCTCACCTCCCAGAGATAGCCTTTAATTCTGAACACATTTTGTGAGTGTTCCCAGTTTCACCCCCTCAAACCCCAGAAGAAATTAATCCAAGCTATAGCCTGGAAAGAGAACAGCCCACTTTAAATTAAGGCTTTAAAATACTCTCTATGAGTACTTATAAAGAAGCAGAGGATTTGTATTATTGTCATTATATGACTTGAAGCATAGCTGAAGAATCTAATCTAATATGCCACCCTGCCTTGCAATGCTGAAGTCCATTAAACCAAATTAATTAACCAAGGGGAATTAATTAATTCCTTTTGAACTACCAAGTTTGAGAATGAGTGTTTGGAGTTGTTTTCAAACCTTCAAATGGCCATCCGAGAGAAATTATTTCTTTTAAACAAACATGCAATTGAAAAATATGCATGCTGAAAATTACGTTTTTTCTGTGTTGATCTAAGACTACTTAGGTTTCCCCCTCATGTTGTAATTTTTCCTATTATTATGTTTTTCCCTCTCTACCATTCTAGATGTTGGGGTAGAATATAAACTTTATTTTGTTGCCTTGGCCCAAAGTAAGACAAGGCAATAAAATGTTTAGAACAGAACCTAGGTATGGAAGCACTTATGGAAGCAGTGAACTAAGGAGCCCTTTCCTTCCCCATTAACACTGACTGATATAATACAGGCTCTCACATGACAGAGTGCTGCCATTGTCAAGCGACTATCTTTACAGCACTTTGCTTCTGTTACTTCTTGTCTCGGGTCTGCAATCATGAAAAACAGCATTTTCTATATATTTGTATATCTGTGATCCATTCTGCACTCAGGTGTCTTTTCTTTAGGCAGAGGGCGTAAACCACCAATTTTTTTCTACCAACATTTTATTACAGGTCATGTTTATTAGAGTAGTGATCATTCAGTCAATCTTTCCTGAACTTTTCAATTGCTTCACATTTTTTTTACAGTGCAGTGTAGAAAGCTCTGCATTGCAGTTCATGTAAAGCCTTGTCAATGCTCAGATAACTTTCTGTATTTTATGGGTGATACTTCTGCTTATATGTTTGCTTTTCACATGACATCATGAATACGACATGACTTGTTCAATTGTTGTAACTCTTCATCTGTTAGAAGAACTATTACTCATTCTTCACCTTGTCTTTATGCTCTTGATTTTTCCTTTCTCATTCTGGCATCTCATTCTTTCTCTTTTTATGTTATGTCATTAGAGATTTTTCCCAACCATGTCACCAACATACCAGAATTAGCTTGAATTCTTATCTTCTTCTCTGGTATCTTTGCAAGTGCATCAACAGTTTTAAGAAACACATATTCTATTGCACTAGGAAGGTTATTCATGAAAATGTTAAAAGACTTGTGTGATAGGCCTGCAGAATTACAGGCAAAATATTATTCTTTTTGAAGATGGAATCACTGAATCACTACTTTTTCTCTCAGTTGATATTCACTGGATATCAGTTTCATCATATAAGTCTCCTTCTCTCCCTTCATTTTCTTTTGCTGTCCCACAAAGTCTCTGTGCATCCCTTTCTCTCTCTCATGGTGTTTTTTCACAACTGAGGACAGAGGACTGGAACAGGAAAATGCCCTGGGAGGCTTGACTGTTCAGTGTTTCTCACTGCCTGCCTGCAAGTCTGCTGGACTCCATTCCTCACTTTGCTGCTAAGCCGGTACAAAGTGCAAAAAGCAGCATCTCATTTCTCCTGGGGCCTGGTAAAATGCATTTTCTTCTTAAACAACATAAATAGTTTCCTAGTATTGTCCCACCAACGATGCACCCAGTCATTTCCTTCTTCCTGGATGTACAAAAATATTTTTCCAGCCATGCCAGACTCCCCTTGTCTCGTTATTCAGAGATTATGGGGACATGCTACTTGAGGGGGGAAACAAACTAAAAATCTGGTCCAGATATATTAGTAAAACTGAGAAGAATAAAGAGCTGAAGTCTAGACTATTCAAAAGCACCTAATGCAGTAAAATCCCTGTTTTATTGTTGTGTGCCATTCAGTGGTTTTATTGTCACTAATATATTTGTGTACATATACTTGCGAATCCTAGCTAACATTTCCAGACCACATTTAGACCATCTCCTGCACCACCTACTGCAGATTCAGTCTACATTACATCTATTGCCAAAAAGCAGCAAGCAATATAAACACAGCTGATAAGGGTCTCATCACAGATGAGATGCACATCGTCTAACTTGTAAAGTCCTCAGAGTTAGAATCCATATCTAAGGTTTTCTAGACTCCCTTTAGAGACAGTGGACAGAAATGGGGATTTCTCAGCAGTGTTTTGTCACAGTCTAAACTACATGTTTCAAAAGGACTAGATGAATCATGGTTTGGAAACACCCCTTGCTTTCCCTTAGTCATAAAATGAATCAAAATGATTGGTATATCCATCAATATTGCACATATTCCAACTTGGGAAAAAAAATGCAGCAGAAAGCTTGGAGATGACATATCTAAGGCAATCCACAAACAGAAAAAAAAGTTGTGTACAGGTTATTGTCATAGAACCATAAAATTTTTTGTTTGGAAAAGGCCGTTAAGATCCCTGAGTCCAACCCTTAACCTACCACTGCCAAGTCCACCACTAAATCATGTCTCTTCACGCCTCATCCACACTTGTTTCAAACACCTTTAGAGACAGGGGCTCCACCACTTCCCTGGATGGTGTGTTCTGATGCTTGACAACCCTTTCTGTGAAGTGATTATTCCTGATATACAATCTAAACCTCTCCTGGTATGACCTAGGACCATTTCCTCTTTTCCTATTGTGTATTACTTGGGAGAAGCAACTGCTCCCCACCTGGCTGCTATCTCCTTTCAGGCAGTTGTAGAAAGAAAAGGTCTTCCCCGAGCATCCTTTACTCCAAGCTAAACAACCCCAGCTCCCTCAGCCGCTCCTCTCAGAACTTGTGCTCCAGACCCTTCCTCAGCTTTGTTGCCCTTCTTTGGACCTGCTCCAACACCTGAGTGTCCTCCTTGTAGTGAGGTGCCCAAAACTGAGCACGGTGTCCGAGTCACATCTTGTCCTACTTTTCTTTGCTGACCTGATGGGAATAAACACAGCCCCTGGAAGTGTCACCATTCCCTGGAGGCTGTATTAACTGCTCAAGCCCCTTCCCTTTGTGCTAAATGTCAGAAGAGGGGTGAGACCCAGATGGATAATGTCAGATAACTCTGACTTTCAAAACTGGGTCACAGAGAACAAAATATTAATTATAATTTCGTATGACTAACTTTACTGTAAGAGGCAGCCTTCTGAGTTGGTCACTTAAGTTGGAGCAATGTTTTACCAGGAAAGTGAAGACATTTATCAGGCAAGGAACTTTCAGAGTAAATCACTTGAAAATAACATAAAGCATGTCTTTGAAGGCACAATACAGCATCCTTGGAAATTCAGGGGATTAGATGTGACTAACACAGATTTCAGCAGGATTTAATACACCACTGAGCATGGGCAGGTGGTGAATGAGATCAGTGAAGGCAGAGAAAAGAACCCGGGACTTAGTATGTAGAAGTCCAAAGATGTAACATGGAAGCATTGCAAGTACACAGAAATCATTGCTGGTAAACACAGCATGAGAATCTAAATAAAGGAAGGGACTGTTGTTATCTATCCATCTTTTCCTGGCCTTGATTGTGGATTGGTACAATAAATGATAGCTCTGGAAAAATTGAGATTTGGTCAGGATACACAGGGTCAGATCCTCAGTTTGGAGCAGTCAAACCTTAAGTGTACTAGTTGAAACCATTAAAATATCAGAAAATTGCAAATAGTATTCACTAGCTGAGGAATAACAAACTGATGAGGAGACAGATTTCCGAGATTTCAGACAGCTGAAAAACAAGCCCTCAATTAAGCAAAAACCTTCAATTTCTTTTAAAAGAACTGATGGGGATGTGAATGAGCAATACAATAACTACATCAATGTATATTACTCAATATTTTTGTGTTACATATATACAGAACCATTAACAGCATCCAACACAGAGCCAGGCCTCAACAACTAACATCCCCCAATAGAGGAATGGATGGAGGATGAACAGCCCTATGATCTGAAATGAGGAGAGGCCATAAAAACTCAGGAGAATAAATACACTGAATATAAGAAGAAAACTGCTAGGTGATTTCACTGCCACTTCAGATACCTTAAGGGAAAGTGCTTCTCTTTAGAGTGACCCAGCTGGTTTGCCTCTGAGAATCCTCTTAAACATTGATCCTGCCTTTCACGGATCAACCCCAAAAATAGAACGGGAAGGAAAGATCTGCTGGTTTTAAACAGGAAAAAACCAGTGAGATGGTCTATTATTTCCAAGGACAACCTGAAAACAGGCAGCAAGCACTCAGCTTGCTTCACCAAGTGCACAACACATTAAAGAGTCCAGAAGAGGCATAAAAGAAACTCCTGTCTTTTTAGGACATTTTGTTTAGAAACATTTCCTTTCTGACTGGACATTTAACATTGTCCTATATCAAGTGGCTGCATATTCTTCAGAGTTAAGGGGCACAGACTCTTCAGCTTCTGTAAAATTTAGTGGCTATTAGCATGGTTTAAGCCATGTGCAAATGTGTGACTGAAGACATGACTGCTCTGCAGCCAGTCACGTGAGATATGAGTGCACAGATTACATCAGTCTTCAGCACTTAGAGGGGTTGAACTGTATGAAACATGCTGAGAGAGCTGGCTTCTCTTCTGGCCTCTAGATCATGGCACCACAAGAGAGAGCAAGGGTCCCAGAACTGGGCTTGGTCCCGCTGTGAATGTGGTGTGTTGGACCTACACATGCAGAAAAGTGGAGAAATAGTTGGGTGGCTGATGTGCAAATGCCAGTATTTTTTGTATGTATTAAGTGTGTAATTACACTTGCTTTATTTGCACATTATATCCTAATTGACTAGTGTATCAGCAAACCTCCCAGATAAAATGATGAATTTTTGCCATAATCTTCCCCTCAAAGTTTTCAGTTATTTGGGATCTTGTTATTTATTTCTTTTGCCTTCAGATATTTCTGCACAGACAGGAATTACAGGAATTTCCACATGTTTGGTATAGAATTATCTAGACACAAGAGTTTTAAAATGATGAAAAATATTCATCATAGGAAAAGGAGTAATAAAAGACATCTCAAAAGGCAAATTATGATTCAAGCTTTTTTTGCTAAGACAGTTTTTACTAGTACACTTAGATAAGCGATGACATATCTATATATGAAAAACTATAGCAGGTTCCTCTGCATAAAGGAATAATAAAATACCCCCCCAGACATCAACAAAGCAGCCTTTTTCCAGTGAAAACATCCACCAGCACTAGTCTGGAGAATGAATACTAAGATTCATCATTGATATTGTTGGTTTGGAACCCTCCTTTCTGTCAAAAGGCTTTCAGTGACAGTTCATCACCACAGGTCTCCATCTTTTTCTTCATTGTCTCCCAAGGATATGTTCCCTTTCTGCTGAAATGCACACAGACCTTTGAAGTCTACTGGCAAATCATCAACTGCACCATAACACAAGGAGCTTTCCAAGGGGGTACCATTTGTTTCCAGAGTCTGCAGCCCCATCCATCCCGTGGCATAGGACCCCCTGATACAAGTTCCTTCCAGAAACTTCAGTGGAATTGCACATCATATAATTCAAACTGGGGAAATTAAGGGGCAGGTGCCCTCAGCTTCGAAAACAGATGCCTCATAAATAGCATTCAGATATTAGAAAACCCAGGGACTCCAGAGGACTTCATAAAGCATAAAAGGAAGAAACATTAATACATTGTTTAGAGAAATCTGCTGCCAAAAAAAGAGAGTAGATATTAAAAGCAAACAAAAAGAAATAACAGTTATTTTGAAGAGCTGCTACAGTGTTAAGCGTTGGGGAGCTGTAAAACTTCCTCAGTCATTGTTGTCTCATTTTCCTACATTGTTACTAATATCCAAGTTACTATAGTGATTTAATTTTACTTTATTGCACTGCTTTTCCAGCTCTTCTAATGAGATAAACATTTCTGACAGTGTTGAAAATTGAGGTGACAACAATTTTCAAGACAGACCAGACACAGAATATGAACTACACAAGTTATAAACAGAAAGGAGGAGGGGAAAAAAGAAGTATATTTTGCATTCCTTGGAGTCAGACCAGGGAAGGACTCCAGTTCTCACTGCTGAGAAGTATTTAAGATAGTGGGGACTAGGCTCAGTGCATGACTATCCATAAATTTGGCTGTGAGACAAAACTGGCTTTCTGATTACATTAAACAAGAGGATGGATGACTTTGTGGTTCACGTCCTTGAACTCTGCTCAGGAGGATGACCAGTCTGAACCTCCTGGTCGACCTTTTCCAGGGCACATGGAAAAGGCCAGCTTTGTGTGGGGAGGGTGTGGCATGAAAAGCCAGTTTATTTCGTAGAGCTGTGTCCAACAGCAATACAACCGCAGAAGTGCAGAGCTCTGCCAGGGCTGCTTTCCTTTCCAGAAGAACTCCACACGGTATTGGCACACCTACCCTGCTTGCTGCCACCCTGAAGGACAGAGACAGAGAGATCATCTCATTCAGAGGTAGCTTGGTTTACTTTCTTGCACTCTTACACTGAACAGAATAGTCATGATCTCTCTCTATTCCTCCTTTGCCTGTTTCTAAAAGGAGAATTTTTTCCCACTCCTTTTTCTGCCACTTTGCATCTTCTTCTGCAACAGTACATAATTTCTTACTATTTACGATATCATATGCTAAAATACTTCAACTACAATTCTTTTTTATCTTGTTACCTTCTACGAAATCATATGATTATGTCCTACTTCTTACTTTCAGGCACCAAACCACCCCTGACCCCCTTATTTGCCATAGGTTTTGTCAGCATAACATTTGTTGGTAAAACCACATCCTTCTGAGACCATTTTGGGACAGGGACAACAAGCAGGTTATTTTTGGTAGAGCGCATTTTGTCACACCAGGGAAGAAGAGGTTACACTGCAAGGACAAATATTTCATGATTTCCAGGGGACACCAGTCTGTTTAGGAGCTGTAACTGCAGGTGCAAGGAGAGCTCATGGCATCGTCCACAGCAGGGTAGCAGAGAAAGCCTCTAGTGAATGACTCTGCAGTGAGAAACTTTGATGACTTGAGCTCAAGCTGAGAAAAGTAGTTGTACTGAAATCATGGAATAAAGTAGAAAACAATATATCCTCCTACTCAATTGTTCTCTCTGGGTAGTTTCTAAGTATTCTGAACGCCAGGTCAGAATCTCTTTTATTTGCAAGTGAGTCCCTGTTGCTTTACATTAGCAGAGAATTTGCCCCTCTCTTTCACACAGGGATGGGTGGTATTAAATCTAACACCTAATATCACTCTTGGTTGCACACTGATAAATCTGAAGTTACTCTAGTCTTTTGAGCTTAGAGTAGTGAGTGCAAATCCAACAGGTTTGTCCCACTTTTACAGGGAGATAACAGAAAACAAGCTGTGCTTTGGTGCATTAAGAACAGAAGTAACATACAGCAAAATGAGTAACTTTGGATATAAATTATTTATATTGTACAAATATAAGAAATTAAAATCTTCAGAGGCAAGGACAGAAGAGTTAAGACACTCTGCCTGGAATTGCAATCTATTTTCTTTTCCCAGTAGAAGCTGCCCTGGACCTGATATGCCAGCTGCTGTCTGATATATGTCTCCTGCCTCCCCATATGCTTCATGTATATGCTTACATATCACTTTGCAGTCAGCCAGCAGCTTGCAAATGTCACAATGATAGCTTGCTTGGTGACACCCTGCACCCTCTGTGCTCATGACTGAATGTGTAGGTCCCAAATCTACTTATATGCACAAAAAAAGCAGAACAAAGGGGGTGGTTTACAGCGAAATTCTTGAGCAGTGCTGCAACAGTGAGCTCTGGAGTGAGCCCTGGAGTGAGCCAATACAGATAGTTTCACCTGCCTGTGGCCTGCAGGGACAGAAGAGACATCACGATCGTGTTGTCGGATACTCTGCCCTTTACAGGCCATAGATTTTCACTGGCTGATTCACAGATTAATATCTTCAAGGCCACTCAGGCCACAGAATGATATTGAACTAATAACTTATGTTTGACTCATAAATCTTTCAGGAAGGTGTCTGCAAGATTTCAAGAAATAGAAAAAAAACATCCTTTTTTCTCAGTACTTTCTTCCAAATTTTGATTGCTAAAAAATTGGTTTTTTATCACTTGCATTGTTACAGAGTAATTGCACAATTGTTAACATTCATTAAAATTTACTCCACTAGATTCAAAACCTCTTTTAGTACCTGATTTTTGCTTCCAACTGAGATCATTGTGAGCAATAAACATATTGCTTCTTGATCTTGCTTCTGATAAGCTAAACAGAGGCATTTCTGCAGCAAGGCCTTAGTCTTGTAGGAATCATGAACCAAATATACTTAAGAATATCCATCTTCTGTGCTTTAAAGATGGAAGAGAAAGCTCTTCCATGCAGCTGCTTCTTGTTGTTCAAATGTAGACAAGACCACAGAAGTTAACTCAAGCCACCAGCGTCTAGAATAGGTGAGGGCAGCCATGATTGTTCATCATAGGCTTTTATCAAAGAACTACAGCTGATGAGACATTTTTGTAGAACTGAAAAGACACATTCAATTTCAAGGAGTCAAATGGCCTACCCAGGAATTTCAGCCAGTTTGTGAAAGGGAGCTAAAGTCCCTGAACAGTCAACAGAGGAAAATTAAATGACACCAAAAGGCAAGTTAGCAAGCCTAAGAGATGTATTCCCCTGCTCTCCTTCAACAGGTAACCTCTGTTTCTCCATGGGGTGGTCAGACCCTCTCACACTCAGTGGGTTCCCACATGGGCCTCCCAACCTGGAAACAGTGGGGCTCAGGGAAACTCCAAAGGTAAATCCAAGGAAATGCTGTATAGCAAACATTCTGCCTTCACAATGATTAGTGCGCTATTCAAAACAGATGCCCAATAGTGGAAAAATCAAACAAGAATGAGCTCTAACCACAGCATTATGCCATGACCCCAGTGGAAGGTTAACTTTTCAGCGAGAGTTATCAATATCTATCTCTTGCAAAGACATCAGTTAAGAGTAAAGTGGATATGAACTTAATTCTCATTTTACTTGTGTATATTTACAAGGAGACAGACCATGTTGATATAATTTTTATATTGACATAAAATTTTTTACTTTATTTATGTCAAACTAATGTGAGATCTAAATGGAGAAAAGCCCTTTATAGCTCAATATTGTAGGTGTATTTCTCTTTATAGATAATGTTCGCAGTGCAAGGTGTTTTTAAATCTTTTTTTTCCCCAGTGATCTAAAAGCTCGGCATTTCCAACCTTTTCTGGCAGTACATTTTAGATTATTTTCTGTTCCTCTAAGGAATCCAAATAATAGGTCTCTGCCAGAAAATGGCAATTTTGCAACATCAGCTCACTGGCAGAGTACAGAGAATTGTTGAAACACAGAATCACAGAATCACAGAATAGCTGAGGTTGGAAGGGACCTCTGGAGATCATCCAGTCCAAGCTCCCTGCCAAGGCAGGGTCACCTAGAGAGGGTTACACAGGACCTCATCCAGGTGGGTTTTGAATGTCTCCAGAGAGGGAGGCTTCACAACTGCTCTGGGCAGCCTGTCCCAGTGCTTTTCCACCCGCAGTGTAAGGAAGTTCTTCCTCATGCTGAGGTGGAACTGCTTATGTTTTAGTTCATGGCCATTGCTCCTCATCCTGTCAGTGGTCACCACTGAAAAGTCTGGCACCATCCTCTTGATACTCAATTTTGAGATATTTATATGTATTGATGAGATCCCCTCTCAGTCTTCTCTTCTCCAGACTAAACAGGCCCAGCTCCTGCAGCCTCTCCTCTGACCCCACACTGGGCAGGGGAAGGGTGAGAGGAGCCCTCCCCGTGAGGAGGAAGGAGCAGCAGAGGCAGCATGTGATGGACTGACCCCTACCACCATTCCCTGTCCCCCTGGGCCACTGGTGGGGAAGAGGGAGGAAAACTCAGAAGTGAAGTTGTGCCCTGGGAAGAAGGGTGGTGTGGGTAGAAGGTGTTTTAAGATTTGGGTTTCTTTCTTATTATCCTACTCTGATTTGATTGGCGAGAATTTTTTTTTCCTAAGTCAGGTCTCTTTTGCTTGTGGCAGTAACTGATAAGTGATCCCTCCCTGCCCTTATCTCGACACGTAAACTTCTCATTATATTTTCTCTCCCCTGTCCAGCTGAGGAGGTGAGGGCTGGATCAGGTTTGCTGGGCACCTGGAGTCCATCCAGGGCTAACCCACCACAGCAGAACATTTCAGAGGATATCTGAGAATCAGTTTTTGAAGTAAAAAAAATGAAAAAAGCAGAAGATGGCGGCAGGTGAAAATTCAAATGGTGGAATATTGTTAGAGAGTGTTAATTAACACAGAGTGTTTATTCATGCTACATAGTGCATGTAATCAGTTACACTTACTAAATGAGGATTTGATTGCCCACTATTCCAAAGCATACCAGCACTTTCACATCGTAAAGACAGGCACTCTGTCCATTTGTATTTGCTAAGTACATGCAGAATGGCCTCTGGGAGGAGCACGAAACAGTACCAGAATGGAAATAGCAAATTTAAATATTCGTAGAAATGCTGCAACATCCTTTATGTGTGGATCTCAGCAAAGAAGGGTGTTGGTTTTTTCTTAGGGAGGAGAGAAAATGACTGAATGTGAGGTAGTCCATTGCACCTAATTTTAGCCACAGAATTAATCACCTTCTGGAAACTTCTATCTCCTCCTTTGACTCTGGACGGTAGGCAGAAGACTAGGATAGATTATGTGACTAATATCTCAAACACCAAATTTGCATAAAATGACACAAACCCCTTATCTTTAGAAAGTTTCTTCAATAGACTGCCTCATCGTAGAGTCAAATTAGGAAATTTAATTTGGGTGATGTTGTGGAGGAAGAGTCCATATATGAATATGTATAGGAAGACTTCAGTAATCAGAAAAATCTTTCAGCATGCTTTCAACTTGTAACAAGACCTAATCATGTGCTTAAAATTAAGAGGAAGCTTAGTGTTTTCTTAAATCTTGATAGCCATAAAGTCATTCTTCAGTGCTTCCCCAATAAAAGTTGGAGCTTCCACAGAAGAATCAGCACTGTAGGACTGCACTACACAGCATTGCTCCAGCTCTTATTTCAATGTTTGAAAAAAACTGACAAGATCCAGGGACCCTAAAGATTTCTGAACTAAGTTCTTTCTCAAAACTTGCTGATATAAACCAATTCCATTCCTGAACTCTCCCTGTAACATTTTTTCAGTCTGACTTCACAAGGCAGAATTCATATTTATCTACCTCATAGAGAAAAGATATGTTTAGATTATTCAGATATTTTCCCTGTAGTTATGTTTATTGTTTTGACTTATAACTTCCTGGGCAGTTCTTTGATTTAATAAGGAACAAAACTGTTTCCAAATAAAGCATTGCGTATTTCATAGTGAAGTATATATATTTATCTCAGCTGAGTTTGCTTGTAGCTCACTTCAAGAAAGGAATCATGTCTATACACTGTCTTTCAGCATCTCACCTTTCCCTTGCAGTTCAATGCCTACCACGTCTAACAGGAACACAAGGACAATAAAAAGTAGATCCGTGTGAGTGTTGCAGAATTGACAGCTGAAATCTTCAACCACATTGATACATGTCATTTAAATAAGTTCGAGGAAGTCTATGACATTGTACCCAGAGGGAAACATTTGGACTCTGCATTAAACCAAAACAAAACTCATTGTGCAATTTCATCAGCAAAAGCATTCACTGTGCGTCCCAGTGCCCAAGCCGCTGTGAGCATGAGCTGTTGCAGTTGGGCTTGTTGCCATCCCAGCATGTGCAGTTTGAGATGTTTTAGCTTTGTTTTGTTTCTTGCAGCTGTATATTCTCCTGCCGAACATCAAAAATCTTGAAGTAGTGCCAATCAGATACAGCTGAATTGCTTTCACTGCAGTAAGAAAAATTATCAGCATGCCATTTATTATTAGAATAGACCATTCTAAATTTTTACTCCCATCACAGCAGACAGCTATATCCATTTTTGTATAAAAATTCACTCAGCACAAATAAAAGGAACAGCAGCTTAGCTGGCTTTAAAACCATATCGTATTTTCAGCTGGACTCACTGGAGAGTGGACCTCAAGGATTGCAATGTCCAGTGCTTTTAGTTGCACTTGGGGAACCCTTTTTCTCCCACACTCTGTATAAAATCAGTAAAACAAACATTATCAGTGGCTTAGGAATCTCACTTCAGTGAGATTAATATTTTATTATTTGAGAAATCTACAACCACCCATTTAGCAGGAGAAAACAAAAAATTATTTCTCCTGTAGCTGTAAGTTTACCCCAGGGCTCCCTGGATCCTATACCAATGGTGTTTTAGGAATTGTTTAAAATAAGATTTAAAAGAAAACAAAACAAACAAACAAACAAACAAATAAGAAAAAAAAAAAAAAAGCCAAACCAACACTACCAACATAAAAATGTTGATGCTCTGCATGCAGGAGACGATAACCACTTGCCACTTTGGGAATTATCTCCAAAAGCCTAGGGATTTGCAAGTGTTACAGTCAGGAATCAGAGGAGAACACACCCTGAGGGACCTTGGGAGGACCAAGGTCTCATCTAATCTCTTGTAAGCCCTTTCTTCCCCCTGACAGTGCCAAGTTATTTGTGGGATTCTAGGGAACTCCATTAGGATTGCTGACTGCATCTTCTAGTTATTTAACTAATCACTTAGCGAAGGAAGCAACCTAAGTCAGTAAACACAAACATCCTCACGATAGCTCAAACAAATTGCAGCATGAAAGAAAAAATTATGGGAGTTTAGGGTTGTTTTAAAATAAAACCAACTCAAGACACTACTTATGAGAAAAATGAAGTTCAAGCCTCCCTTGGGCTAATAATGTTGAGGAGCTATTTTTAAAGCAGTGATAGGAGCAGTGCTAAGCAACAAGGTCTTGAGGTCATCACACACGTCCTTATGGAGCCCTAGTTTCATTCAATGTAACTGTGACTTTACCACGTGCCAGCTTTGTGCTCAGATAGTGGGTTGAAACATTAAACTGCACTGAAGTATCTCTGAAGAGAAGGGAAGCACAAGATTTTTGCTCTTGCACTTATAGAAGAAAGTAATCTTAAACGGATGCCATTTTCTCTGGAGAGAATAGTAAATGCAAGCTAAAAGAGCAAATACCTCTGTGTTACTATATTTCAGGAAATACCATCAGCCAATCTGGCTGAGTCTGTTTGGCTAAGTGTTGCTGCAAGGTGGGAAGCAGACTCAGGAATGGATTTTAAGCACACACACTTATCCAACACCTTTGTTGGATGCAACCCAAGTACTGCTTTGGCCAAAGCATTCACACTGCGATTAGAATGATCTCTGGTTTGGATGTATCACCTCTGTGCCTGATGCACCCAGGCTAGAAAAGAGTAGAAAAGAGGCTGAAGCCCTTGCTAAAGTACGGGAGATCCGATCTCCCAGAGAGCTCAGGCTGAGACAAGCCCATCATTATGTTACACAAGGACAGGCCAGATGCTGTACTAGCAACTTTTGAGAGGATTTTCACCTGCACTTAAATAGCCATGAAAGCAAAATTTAACATTTGGGTAACAAAACAGAGCAGGCTTCACAATCATCAGAACTCCTGACTTTCAATTTTCTGGCCACTTTGGTGTTATCACAGAATCAGAGTATGCTGAGTTGGAAGGATCATCGAGTCCAACTCCTGACCCTGCACAGCACCATCCCCAAGAATCACACCGTGTGCCCATGAGCATTGTCCAAATGCTTCTTGAGCTCTGTCAGGCTTGGTGCTGTGACCATTTCCCTGGGGAGCCTCTTCCAGTACCCAACCACCCTCTGGGCGAAAAACCTTTCTCTAATATCCAATCTAAACCCGACACAGCTTCAGGCCATTCCCTCAAGTCCCACACAGTCACCACAGCATGATCAGTGCCTGCCCCTCCTCTGCCCCTCATGAGGAAGTTGTAATTGCAACGAGGCCTCCTCTCAGCCTCCTCCTCTCCAGGCTGAACAGACCAAGTGACCTTGGCCACTCCTCACGTGGCTTCCCCTCAAGGCCCTTCACCATCTTTGTTGCCATCCTTCGGATGCTCTCTAATATGCAGCAACTAAGAAATCCAACTTACTGAAATTATGCTACAGTAACACAGTCCCACCTATGTAAAGAAGAATAAAGGTTTTCAGTCAAACTGATGGTCTAACTACACCTGATCCTCCAGGAATTATGACTTCCAGTATTTAATTCTGCTTTGTGTGAGCAAGTCTTCCCTTTTGTTTTAAATTGCAGAATGATTCACTTTATTTATCATTCTGTTCTTTTGTTATGAGAAATCCATGTGCCAAAGCCTGCTCTGATTTCCTGAACTCAGCAAGAGCTGATTCACCCTCTCCACATCTACCCAGATGACATCACCACCGTTCCAAATCTGCACTATCAAACTGCATGTCAACATCCTGTTGACTGGTCTAGAGTGTGAGCAGATGTGCTCTCCAGTGGTGTTGGACATTAGATTGGAGAGGAGGCAGTGGCTCTAAGACATTCTGTCTGATCTTTGGATATGATGACACTATAGAGATACAGAGACTGCACCACTGTCCACTGAACCCTTGACCTTACACATCTTCCCTCCATGGTGTCATTGAATGAACTACGGTTCATGGAAAGCCAAGCACCAGCCTACAGGAAAGATGTAGAATCTCCTTATACTTCCATTTCACAGAGAGATGGCATGTTTTGAGAAGTATTTGCATTGTAGTGACACAGGGGAGGTTCCCCTGAATACAGACACAAATGGAAAAGTGTTTGGCCCAAATAAAGTAAGAGATTAAGGGGGGTCCTTAAACCCAAACAGGCACACTACATCTTTTAACTGCAAATAGTTGTGCAATAAAGCGAAGCAGGGGATATATGTGTTCCAGAGATAGGAATATATTCCAAAGGTTCAAGCAGAAGTCAGAGGAGTGGTAAAAATAAAGACAAATGCCTGGGATACAAAGTAGGAAGGAGAGTTGATCTCTTATCTCCAGAGTAAACCCTTCTCTTTTGGCCTTGACCCTTGAGGGTCAAGAACCTGTTCAGTGTTATGCATGCAGACAGAAAATTCCTTCTCTGTGTTCCAAGGATTTCACAATCTTGTTGCACTTAAAGTCACAGGCTGCATAGGCACCACATAAAACATGAGTTATACCACCATCACGGTCCATCCTGGGTAATAAGTCTATATTGATACCTTTTGCATCACAAACATTTCATTCTCCATGACTTTACACCAGACCTGAGATGGTCGACACAGTCTATGGCAAGTATTCCCTGCCCTTTCAGCACAAAAATAAATGGGAAAAAGAAAGGAAATAAGTCAGGGGGGAGAGCCCACCACACAAGATAACAGATAAATAAACTATTATTCCTTACAGAGATGGAGAGGAAGATTATCAGTAGAAAATAATATTTCATAGGATGTCCAGAGCCACATTCTTCAGGATTCAGCCTAGCAGTTAAACTTCTGCTTGCGCTTGACCTGCACAAAGTCTTCAAAATTTGGGATTCCACCCAACCTCACACAGCTCAGCAGCTTGGCCTCTTTAAGACAACCTGAAGTGTGTAGCCAGCAAAGGAGAGGAGAAAGCCAACGGCACCTCTCCTGCCAGCTGGCCAGGCAACCGTGGCACGCAGCCCAGTGGGACACTGAGCCACTGGCTCATCTGAATGTGCCCACCAGTGCCATCACAAGGCCCATCTTGAGCTCACAGCCAGGCACAACTGCTGCTACATCCTCTCCTCCAATGTCCAGGTGATGGATCCAAACACCTTCTCTGAAGCTTTTAGGCTGTGCAGAGTGGGCAGAGAAGGACATTACTGATAGCTTTCCACTCAGCCTCTTTCAGTCTTGCCACTGCGTTTACACGATGAGATTACAGATTTTGCATTATGTTGTGTGATGAAAATCCTTCAGAGAGACGGATTTCTAGTGTGATGTCCTGTTGTTGTAAAGCATAACTTCCTGAAGAGAGCCTCTTTCCTTTGTTTTATTTATCTATTTTCCTTCGAGTGCAGCCTAAACCCTCCCTTCCTGTTGGGAACAACAGCTGCAGCATGCGGCATCAGCTTGCCAAGCCTGAATGACTGTGAAATATCATTTATCTTGGAGCAAGATAGCATCAAAGAGAACAACCATGTGGGCCCGACCATGCATTCATTACATAGCAGTGCTTAGGAGGAGTAGGATAAATTACAGTATCAGAGGCAAAAGAGGTCCCACTTCTGAGCTAACGCTCTTGGACGTGAAAGCGCTGCCATGTCTGAAAGCACTACTGAGAAAAAAAGAGAATTTTCATTTCCTTACTCAGAAAAACAGTCTTTCAGAGGCTGGAGATGCAAAAGTATTCACCAGGGCAGGAAAGCAATACTTCTTCTGTAGGTAAATGGGAACCCCACGGCCTCAAGATCAAGTAATTTGCAGATGAAAACCACAGAGCTGGCACACACATTTCCTAGCATACCTGTGTTATCCCACAGTTCTGGTGAATCCTGTATGAATGCCATAGTCCTTAGATAAAAACAGCTTTCAGATACCCTTCTGTTATCTTCTCCCTTTAACCATTTTGGGGAGCTTTTGTTTTTTGCCAGAAGCAACTGCTATTTAAGGATTAGGAGAGAGTTCAGTCAAATTGAAAATTAATGATTAATCACACATTTTCCCCACCAGCACTCCACTCGCATCTTTTGCTCTGAATTCCTTTGGTGCCTCCTGCTCCCCAGGACCAGTTGGCTGAGAGCACTGGGATGCTTTTTGTTTAGCGCCCAGTCTCAGGCTCCCCCGGAAGCATGCTGGGCTGCATGTTGCTTCCTTTGTCAACATCACATATTTCCCATTAATGATGAGTGGAAAAGGTCGGGCAGGTCTCTTTAATGGCCTGTTTGAGGGCAAAAAAACAGCCTTGGGAAATGGCTCTCTGATTTCTGGGAATCACAGTCTATTCAATAAGCAAAGAAAAAAGCCCCGAGAAAAGTGAAGATAACAACGTGTTAAAGGGGACTTTCCCATCTAGGTTTGGTTCTGACAGAATCCTCCTACATAAACTTGGGTATAACTCTTCCAGTGATATTGGTGGCGTGAGAGTAGCTTTAATAAGAACACAGACAGATGCAGGAAGTGTTGCAGAGATGCAGAAGGGTTAATGACAAGGAGCTAATTGTGCATGCCATTTTGGGTAGTTCGCCACAAAATCCCTAAGAAGGTCCAGACCACTGGCTCTAACAAAATAAAGCCATCACTACCATCATCCTTGGGTTCATCTGCAGCAGCAAGTTCTCAACAGCAGTTCTGAAATTTCTTAGGGATCAAAGGATCGTAGAATCATACCATGCTTTGGGTTAGATCTTCTAGTTACAACCCTCCTGACATCTTACAGTAGACCAGGTTGCTCAAAGACCACCCAACTTGTCCTTGATTATGATGATGAAAGATTTAAATGTAAAAACCTTTCATGACAACAATTCTCACGCCTCAGAACAGAAAGCCCAATTTTCCCTGCGCACATTGTGTTTCTTACACAGAAGAAGCAGTAATCAAAAACATGCCCATCAGTATTTTCATAGAGAAGCTATCAGGTGTAAATGAATGTCACGCTACAGAGCTGAAGCCCGTGGAGCAACGTCAGGAGTTTTTCCTATTATTTCCCTGTCTTTGTTTTGTGCCTTGCTTTGCTCTATCACTAAATGTTCCAGAGCTCTCTACCATGAGCACAGAGAGTGGAAATGCTGACCGAAGTAGTTTACTGCATCCATGCTCACAAACAAGCTGTTAGTTGCCTTTGGCATGTGAATAAGTCACGGTTCTTTCCATCCTATAGCTGCTAAATAAATGCTGTGAGCCAAGTTCACAGCACTGACTTCTTGTAGGAGGTCACTGAGATGATTTCACAGAAATATCCTGTGACAATTTTGCAAAACAGGATGGTCCCAGCCTGAATTTCATTACTCTGTTTTTTTCCACTTCCATCCCGATGGTTACTGTGTTTTTGCTGTCACAGGCAGGCAGTTAATTCATCCTGACTCCATAACAGACACCAGGAAAATGGAAACTTTGTCCACTCTTCTTAGTGTTTAAGGCATATGCATTAAAAATTACTTGTATTCTGGAATACCCTAGAGGTCCTAGTCCATGTCAGCTACAGACTGACTGTGTAGGCACACTCACAGTGACTACATGCCACTGACTGCAGCACAGCACGCTATATAAACAAGGCAGCTGGCAGCCTGGTCCAGGCTGAAAAACTTGCAGTGGAGTATGCAAATTAACCTCCGCAGACCAATAAATACATCTTATTTATAAATAACATCTGCGTGTACATTAAAATAAAAATACCAAGACTAGGGAGAAACCAGGTGTCTCATCTTTATTCTACCAATGGCAAACTGGGGCAGAGATGAAATGTTTTGCCAAAGGTGCCACAGGAAGGCTGTGTCAGAGCCATGGCTGGAGCTACCTGTGCCTCAGCCTGTGCTGCAGCCACAGGTTCCTCCCTGTTTTGAGCACAGAGCAGATTCATGGTATATGCTGATGTAACTACTCTGACCCAGTAAATGCCATCCTCAATTTTCACCTGTTAAAAGGAGAGAGTCAGTCAGACTGTGAGTGTTAAGGGGGATGCCGGGCAACGAAAATTGAAAGTCCTACTTTCAATCATACCCACTAATAGTAGACATTTTAGGAAAGGGTATCAGCAGCAAGTTTTGCACTTAAAAGAAATAATATCAACAGCAGTGGATAGGGGTTTGGGAAGTGGATTTAATAGGTGCATCTAGATTTGGCTAAGAATGAAAAGAGCATTTTCTTTCCACTGGTTGCTGGCTAATAAAAGCAAAGGGGTGGAATACATCCAACTTGCAAAACTTGAATACAGTTACTGCTATCTGCAAATGGGTGCCCCTCCCCGCTCATGTGAGCTACACAGGCAAAAGAGAATGACACATGTGCTGTTTCCTTTTCCAGTTGCAAAGGGGTCAGGAGCCAGGCAAGGAGAGCCCGAACAAGAGGAGCATTTTCCTGGGTTCTTCCAGCTGTTCTGTTCAATCCCGCCGTCAGTTCTGAGCAGGGAAGAGAGACTGTCAACACAAATAAGGCATTTTTCAAAGGCATAAATTATGAGTTCCCAAAACAATGCGACATCTCAACCACGTGAGTACCCTTACCCACCCCCCCCCACACCCCTTACAATAAGAGTGGATTTATCAGTCTGTCGCTTAAGAAAAAGATTGTCTAATGCGTTTCATATGGGGGAGGGGAAAAAAAGGAACGCCTGAGACTAACCCTGAAGGAAAAAAGTTGTGAAACTGTTTTCTTTCTTAATTCTTTGTGTTTGTGTGTGCGCGTGTGCGAGGGGAGAACTGAAACAGGCTCTGCAAACTCTGGCTCCTGAATAGGACCTAGCAGAGTTAGTAACATTTCCGCCTAAACCCCAGCTTAGAAAAGTTTTATTTGAATGTTTTTCCCTCCCTCCGCCTTCAGGAATGAAGTTATAGAGCATTTTGAAAGCGTACTGACGCTTTTCTAAGATAGTAATGGTGCTGCCCAACGTTTAGAGTCTCAAGCTGTCTGCGTGTAACATGAGACGCGAGCCACAAACTGACAGTCTATATTTAAAGCCACAATGTGTTTCTGCTCCTGGAAATTTAGAAACACGGGCTTAGGGACAAGCAAATTGGTTTTTCAGCAAGAAAGAGTACAGAAGGGCAAGTGCTCTGTTTGCATAACTCCGCATATTTCAGTAAATTTTAAAAGAGAATTTGGCCCGAACAGTCAAATGAGCACAGAGGCTCAGCTGCAGTATGGAAGTGTTCATTTTGGGACAGTATTAAAAAGAAAGGTGAGGGAAAGGGAGTGGATTATGATTTGATAAGATGAGAAGACTCTGGAGTTTTCGGTGCTGCGTATATCTTTCTTTTTTTTTCTTATGGCTTTAGTGTGATCTTTCCTGTTTTAATTCGAGAAAGTATGTTTGTTTTATTTTTAATAAATAAACTGCCAATAGGAGAATTGTTTATCATACCATGGTATCAGTAATGAAGGCAGAAAGTACAGACAGCACTGCTGGGAGCAGCCTGCGATTCAGGGTTTGATCCAGATACAGCTGTAAGGATATTTGTTCTGTGTGGCTGTAGACACTGACGATGCTTCCCAAGCTTTGAATGAGGCAGGCTGATCCAGCAGAAAAGATTCAGCAAGCAGAATCTCTGGAATCCCAACCAGCAATTTCTAGTTACCCTTTAGTCCTTTTTGCAAGTTCTAACCAACAAGAACGATTAGATGTTACCTTTATATTTTATTCTACTTCATTCTGCAGTTTAGAATATTATAGCTTGTTTTCTATTGCAGCTTGTTTTCTGTAATAGCCAGGAAGGATATAGGCAGACTAATTCAGGATTCTGAGAGCTTGGGTTTGGAAAAACTTGTGTAAATTACCGCTGTTGGTGCTCTCCAAGCATGGCCAGGAGGGTGGTCATGACTCACTGAGGTTCTTCTTGTGTGTTGTGAAATACCAACAACGGTCCAGACCCAATCTTGTATATTTAGTGACAGGCTTGGCCAAGTGATATGTCCAGCACCCGCTTTACAGTCCTGAATACATTACAAACAACTTCTCTGGCAGATCCAGGTTGTCAGACCCCACACAATGCCCTAGGGGGAAACCGGATGAGGAGTTAGTGCCCCATGGGGGCTTTTGTCTGTTCATAATAAAAAAAAAGACAGATGCATCAGGTTCTCTTGTTTTTTTCCAAAATGTGGACAGGAATTCTCAACTTGAACTATTTTAAGATCATATGACTCTCTCCATGAAAATAAATTGCTTGCAATCCAGCTAGAAGAAGTATTCTGGCTGAAAAATAGTCACAATATATTGTCTTTGGTTGTTTTGTTTTGTTTTTTAATTAGATGGATCAAATTTATAGATTAGGAACAAAAGTTAGAGGGAAGTCTAGTAATACCATATTTCTGTATAATGCAAGTTTGGTGCATTGATAATGGTTGAGGTTTTGAGGGAAGGTCTTTGGGAAAAGCATCTTATTTCCTAGTAAAATTCCTGCTATTTTTGCAAGAAACAAGACAAGAAACAATTGAAAGTTTAGTGTATTGACAGGCACTGCGCAGCATGGACAGCAGATGTTTGCCAGAGAGGCAGAATAATTGGGAAAACAAATTTGCTTCATAGCCACAGTGAAAATCTTTGAGATGGGTGTGAAAATGCATAAAAAAATAATCAAAAACTTTTGATTATACTGAACATATTAATTCTTTGCTGAATACCTGCAGGTGAGACTACAGAGCAGCTGCCAACTGATGTAAACTGAACAGTGTTAAGTTACCTAATTGCTCATGTACCTGGCTTATCTCCTTGTATTCACTCACAGCTGATAAGAAATTTTTATTCATTTTATAAATGCAGTATGATCCTGTCAATCCAGGGGAGAGCATCCTACTGTTTCAGATTTTAAATATTCAACTCTGTGACTGCTGTAAATGTATTCTGCCTCTGTATGGGGATGCCCCACCATCTCACCTTGGGCACTTCCCATGCCCAGCTCAATATCCACCAGATATCGGAGTGGGCTCTCCCTACCCATAACAGAGGTGAGGGAGACAGTGACTCTGTGATGTATTTGCTTCTTGCCCAGATGTACAAGCAGTAGTTGCCTGACTTAACTATGAAACCTGAGGAACTCCACAGGTTTGGCAATCTCAATTCAGCTGGCAGGTTTTGCCCTCTTCCTTTTAGACTGCAGTGACCCTATTTTGAGGCAGTGGGACAGCTCAAATGAGGTGAAGGATTAGAACAATAAACGTCACCAAGTC
The DNA here is from genome assembly GCA_013397845.1 of Melanocharis versteri. NCBI lineage: Eukaryota > Metazoa > Chordata > Aves > Passeriformes > Melanocharitidae > Melanocharis > Melanocharis versteri. The sequence continues at coordinate 556,155 of VZTG01000211.1, forward strand.
AAAGGTTCAACCTGGTGAGGCAGCGATCTGTGCAAACCCATCTTTACAGGCCAGAGGTGTTCATCCCCTTGGAGAAGGTGCTCTGCAATTTACAGGAATTAATCTGCACCCAGCAGGCTGGGAATGTTTGTCTGGGGCCTCTTATACTCCAAATGCCAGCTGTCAAAGGAGTTAGTGGTTAAGGAGAGCAGTTTGTGGAGACTTCTTTTCCCCATCACGTATCAACAGATAAGGTCCTCTTCCTGGGGAATAGGGAAGCAGTGTGATGTGTGCAACGCAGAAGAATTGGCCCAAAAGGAAACCAAGAAGCAAGGCTGGTCCTCAGGCCGTGCCCCAGCTGCAGAGGGAGGAAGAGGGTGAGGAACAGGCTGAAGCAAAGCCAGCCTTCAGAGCTGTATGCACTCCGTCTGCACTGCCAGCTGTCCTCCAGCAGTAACCCAGGCACTGCCCTGCTTAGGGGAGCAGAGCCTGGTGCTGCCTCTGTTTTACAAGCAGGAGGTCTTGGCTACATCAGGCCAAGCTTCTCCACCTGCCCCAATGACAGTTCCAGCTTCTGGCAGAATGAGTCACCTATGCGTGGGCTGTCCCCTCAGAGAGGCTGAGACCTTGCAAAGGTGGCCTCAGATAAAGGCAGAGTGACTTCTAGCTGTGAATGGGGAGTGTGGCTCTGAGAACAGCCTTGCCTCATCTTTAACTTATAATGAGATAAGTTTTGGGGCTGCAGACTGGTCCTTTAGATGTTCCTGGAGCAATACCATTTGCCTTTCACACAGGGCCTGTGAAAAGCCTTGAATGAGCCCTTTAGTTTTTTAATTGTGTTATTCACACCTTGGCAATATATGTGATTTCATTGCCCTTAATCAACAGAAGTGCTTGCCTGTGACAGTAAGTGATAAACAAAAACAGAGGCTATTGATTATGAAAATCTGGTCTTCACTGGTAAACCTGTGAACATTTATACACAAGGAAACCTACAGATTATAATAACCTCTCATTTTTAGCACAGAAATTTCAAAATATATCCCACAAGCATTTATGTAAATTGAATGTCTCTGCTTGTATGTTTGTTTCCCACCACTGTGCATATGAATTGGAAAATTTGGCTTTATACCCCAGGGCTCTCCTGACACCCTCATTGTCTGACATATTTATGTGAAAGTCTGGGAATTGAAAGGCTCAGAATGCACCTGAAATTTCAGTAATTAACAGCAGAAATGTTGGCAAACCGCTGAGCTGGAGAGAACAAGGAGGATGTCGACCCAAACAGGAGTCTGCTGTTTTAAAATACACAATTTTCAGCATTGCTGGGCATCATTAAAAAAAAAAAATTACACAGTAGATGTTAAAGATTCCGGTTATGGCTAGTTGTGTGCTTAAGCCTGTTAATATTACAGAATTATGCCGTGTCTGCATTTCATTGCTGATACTGCTGCACCTTTCTTTCTAGGCTCTTGTGTAATATACCCTGTATCCATCACTGTTCAAATAACTGAGTCCAATCAGCAAAGTCTTTTGTAAAACAGGCTTTCAGGACTGCATTCTCTAATGAAAGTCTGTTTGTGTGTGTGCTCTGTGCAGTGCCTGTCTCTATTGTTGGGGAGGGATTAGTATTCCTATAGCATAGAAAAATTCAAGCCAACAGAGGGATCTGATTGTGCTAGGTGCTGTACAGTCACCTCTTCTTTAAAAGGCTGGTAAAGAGGAGAGATTACAGGTGAGAGAGAAACTGCTCTCCATAGACACTGCTGGTGAGGCAGCTTTTAGCTGGGAAAAGCTGGGGAGTTGGGTTGATTCCAGTAGATTCACTGGGGCAACAGCTCTTTGCTTCCCACTCCCTAATTTTGTAATGCATGCTCAGGAAAAAAACATAGCTCAGAAGTTATTTAGCAACTGGCCTGCTTGTTTCCCACAAAAAGACCAGAAAACTTTTGAAAACAGCATTTGGCATAAGTAGGAACTTTGTTTACAATTTTTTGCTTCACATACAAGTTGTGATAGAAAATGCATGAAAAATCCAGATGCCACAGTGGCAAGAATATAGGAACACCTTAGGAGGGCAAGTATTCGGGCAGCAGAAAATTGTGTTTTACTTACTTAATTTCCTAAGTCAGATGAATTTGACAGCATTACCCCAGTAATGAATCGATGAAAAATTTACCAGCTGCTAAGCATTCTGAGAAACTACTTGGAGAACGGAGAAAAGTGTCACTTGGAGAAATCAGGTGTTGTTTGCCAACCATTTATAGACACGAGTGGAGGAAAGGCCTCTCTTCTCTGGATGATTTGTTTGCAACCGATAACTCAACTGCATCAAGTACTGACACCGTGATGCTATAACAACAGACATGCAGCTCATAATTTGTAGCTGAAATAAGGTCTGGACTCCTCTGTTTCTCCAAGAGTCAGCACGATCCAATTCACACCAGATTCCTATCTCTGCTATGCTAACATGGAAATCAAATGCACTGCCTGTGCTATGCTGCTACCTTACTGCAGATGTACCTTGCACGTGTAGTTTCACCAATGAGACAGCTGGCTAAGTGATTTTCCTCTTAATTAATCATCTCATATGCAAAGGAGGCCAGTTTCTCATATCTTCTTCTCTTCTGACATATGTTTCACCACAGGGTTCTTCCTGATGAAGCAGAAAACTTCACTTAAAATCTCAATGGGTTAAACTTGTTCTGCTGCACTGGAGTTTTAAAGAGACTATTTTTTTCCTTTTCCTTTGCCTCTCTTTTTCATCTTAAGCGGGAAAAAAAGTTCAGTTATTTCATGAGGGTCTCTACCTCTTTCTTCTTCAGATAAGCCCTGAAACAGAGTTAAGCTTTTTATCAGTAAGTTGCAGGGGGGCTTTTGAACACACCCTGAGACAGTTCTTTGTTATTGTGAGTGATAAATGCCAATTTTACTGGGGACTGAATGTTTAAAATGTCTAGTTTTACGAGGCAGTCCACACCATTAAGAACATGCGTGACAAGGTCACAGCCACACAGAATCAGACATCAAATCCTTACATATGTGTAGGTGTTAAGAGTTGCGAGCAGAGACTCTTTTACTGACATCAAACCTAGGAAACAGGTTTGAATTCTGTCTATACACACATATATACACACCCAGAGTGTATGTATATACGATATACCCTATATCTGTATGCATACATAAACAAAGACATACATATTTATACACACCACCCTTTCTGCTACTTGTATGGCTTTATTTGTTCAGGTTTATATTCCTCTTCTAGCTCATCTGTGCTGGAAGAATTTGGTAGTTGCATCTTCAGGACAGTTTTCTAGAAACACAGATCATATTAATATATTCATAGCAAAATTAAAGTTATTCTTTAAAAATTACTACCCTCCTTTGGAAACAGAATACTTATTCAAGAATCAATTCAATCATATTATGTAATTCTGTGTCCTCCTCAAGCAGTTGAGAAGATTAATTTATACTGGAGTAGATTTTACAGAATTGTTACTCCCATTTAATTTTTTTTTTTTAGTAGGCAAACTTCTCTGTTATTCATCTCGTTTTCTTTGGAAAGTGTTCTTACTAAGACAAAAGCAAGATGCTTCATGTCTGCTAATTGGATGTTTCAAAAATTTCAGTCACTTAAGACAGGATGAAAAAGCAGGTCTTGATAGCTGACTTTAGATAAACCAAATAATCCTTAGGTAAAACAAATAGACCACAAATCAGTTAAACACAAATGATTAAAGAGTTACCTGTATGAATGAGTAGAGGGAAAAAATCTTTCTAGTGGATTGTGAAGAGTTACCATAAAAATGTTCCAAGAGTTCAGGAAACTTGTGTACATTTTCCAAAAATCTGGTGTTTAAAATGACGTGCTGGATTTTTATACTTTATTTCTATCTTCTAGAATATATTGTTGAATTCTGCTTTCAGGATTTTCTTAGCATGTATTAGGGCTAGAAATTTACCAGTTTATTATGAAACAGTCTAGGCTTTTATTTCCTGAAACTTTTATAACCAGCACTCATGAGCTACCTGAGGTTGCTCTTCTATCAATGGTTCATGCAAGTGTAATGAGCACAGTCCCAGTCCCATCCAACAAAGCAAGCAGGAAATTAAATCCTTGATGCATCTGTGGCCTCTCTCACATCTGCTCTCTCATGTTGTCTAGTTCAGATATCCTCTGCACCTCCTAATCCTACCTGTCCCTTTCCTCCCCCACAAGTAAATGGTTGTATCTGAACATACAGGAGAAACACAGGTCCCAGCTGTTAAATGCCATTTCCTCCCTTCTCTCAAGGACCTTCCACGGCGCTGCCAGTGGGAAGGAAGAAAAGAACAGAACAGGAAGACATAGATCTTTCCCAGTCATCATCTGGGCTGAGGCTTTGTTTCCTTTGGGACTTCCCCTCTCCTCCACTCTCTCTCCCTCTTCTCTATTGATTTCTCTTTGCTCTCTCTCATCTTCACAGCTTGCTGTGAAACAACACCTCCCCTCTCCAGATCTTTCCTGTCATCACATAGCAATTTTTATTTACAACTGGGACATGCTTTTTACATTCTGGATTGCGTGATTGGGAGAGATAATTATTGTCTGTCTCTCTTGAATTTCCATAATTACATCAATGGCCTTTGATTTTTGGACTCTATTGCATAAAAATCCAGTTTTCCCCACACTGAACTCATAGGGATTTCCTTTTAGTTTAAAGAAGCTATGCTACCAGTTACTATTAAGCCCTTGGTGGAAGCAGGGGCTGTACACAGAATTAGGCTGTATCTCTCTCTACAGAAAACCCTGCATAAAGTGCTGAGTACACCAGGAAACAAATCTGCAGTTGAGAACCAAGTGCCAGCTTCCCCTTTGTTTTGGAAAAAAAGGGTTTTATCACTCTTTTGCAAAACCACTCAGTGTGCTCTGAACGCTTTGTCACTTTTCCTACTATGCAAACTATCCCTGCTCCAGTCATGAAGAAGAGTGGAGTGAACAGCTTCTGCTGACGTCACCAAAGACAAGAAGAGCAGCACCAGGTCAGGGAGAAGAAGGCCAGGTTGGCTGGGGCTTTGAGCAACATGGTCTGGTGGAAGATGTCACTGACCGTGGGGGTGTGGCTGGAAACAGATGATCTTTAAGGTCTCTTCCAACCCAACCCATTCTATGATTATATGATTCAAAGGGTGCTTGGTAGGTCCTTCTCATGAAGGCTGTGTCCACCTAATGTGAAGAAACAAATTCTTTTGAAACCTTGCTGATTGCCTTTGGCACTTTACCATCTCCCACTAACAGCTATCTCCTCATCATACCTACAGCTCAAGCAGTAGGTAGTGACTGGACCCATGAAAATCCTTAAAAAAATGAAAAGCACCCTTCTAGCTCACCTTTCCTACAACTGGATGGATCTGGTTCCTCAAAACACCTCTTCTCAAGTTAACCATGCTACACCTGACCCAAGAACCCAGATCTGATTTTACTTGCTGTACACGGAACAATTTGAAATTACTTCAAATCCAAGCCATTACCACAAGGGTAGTGACGTATGGTAACTTGGCGTGGTGAGAGATGGAAAAGATGGTGTTTTACAGCCCCCAAAAGAAGCTGGTTTTTTCATAGCCTTGGTTATCCGAGTTTTTCCTCTGTTTCCAGCTCTCCAATTAATGTCTCCTTCCTCCTCCTGATTAATAGCAAGCTTTCCACTCACATCTTCCCCCTCTCCTCTTGACAAGATACAGTCTTCTTCATTGCATAAGTGTATCCTTTTTACTTTGTTTAGTCTGTAAATTTCTCAGGACAGAATGGTCTCTCCTTCCATCTCCTTTCTAAACAAAAATCACCAAATAATTATTTGACACTTTGGTATTCATGTGGCACTGACCACATCTGTCTTCCCAAGCTACCTCATCAGGTTGCTGATTCTGGACAGAGATTTCAGCCTCCTGAAGCATGAAGATAAAATGCAAAAAACAACCTCAGGTACGACATCAACTGGTAATGCATATCAAGCTGGAAGGACTTTAGGGGTTTCTCCTTGAAAATATTTTTCCCCTAAACACATTTATTTGTATTCTCTGAGATAGTCTCTAGACTGTGGAGATCAAAGAGAGCTGGAAACCCAGCAGGGTTTTTAAGTGCATTAAAGGTACCGTGTTTCAAAGCCACATGCCTGAACATTTAAGCACCATGGAAGAAATGAAGTAGCAGGTGGTAATACATGTAAACATGATTGTTCTAATCTTAATACTTTTCAATTTGTCAAAGCCTAACTGTGTGACAAAGAGCCAAACTAAAGGATGCTGTGTGCACATGCAGACACACAGGAGAGCATAAAACCGAAGGACACCAGCCAGCTTTGGGTTTTCCCTTTCAGCCACATTTCTAATCTTGTAAGTCATTTACAGTAATAAGGATGTGGATTTACCAGACTTATGTGGAACCTGGCAAATCTAAGCACGGAGTGAGTGCTTCTTGGGAGATTTGAAAACAGAAATGTAATTCCCTGCTGCACTTCTTTTTTGCTGGGGTAAAGAATATAAAATGCCATCCACCATAGAACAGTGGCATATTGTAAATGTCTGCATATTGTGAATATATATAGAGAAACACAGTCTATAGTATTCCTCACTTAGAAACTGAGACATTATAGAAATATTTTCAGGTGCTTTCACAGAGTCACAGTGAGACAAAATGAGACTATTTTTCTTTTTGTTACTCCTAAAGAAATGAGAAAATATTAACAAGTGGTGTCCGCCAGATCTAACCTCTTTCCTACCATAAGTTTTGCTGCATGTTTTCTGTACAGCTCTAGCTGTAAACAGAAAGTTTCATCACCTGAGATCACCTGAGGTCCTGGCCCGTAAACTAATAGTCAACAATTTCTGTGTCCTTCCCATTTCTGCAGAGTTTCTTGGGAAATGCCTTACTTATTGCAAGCTGCCATTGCAGTGCTGAAATCAGTGTTGTTGAGATACTTGTACCCTGGAACTTGAGATTGCTCATATTGATTTTATTGGACTTTGTATCAGAATTTGCTGATTTCAGATCTCAAGTTTTTGATACTGCTCTGCTTCAAATGCCTTGGTTTAGCTCACAGCAGCCTCGTCTGCTATCACCACAGATTTTAGTGAAGGCAAAGCGATTTATCAATGGTAACTAGAACTCTTGTAGGAAACACTATTGAAGACAAGGGGCGGTGGGGAGCAAATAAAGATGAACTGATCCTGTATGCTCCCAAAGAAAACTTCCTGCTGGTTCAAGGTTCTTGCACATTAAGAAAAGATGTCTGTGGCTCCTGAGCTCATTCTCCCTGTGGATTAATGATCCATAAGGGACTCCTTGTACCAAGGAGGAGTAAATCACCCCTCCTGCTTTTGTCAGGAAGAAACATAACTGGGGAGATAAATGCTTTTACATTTCTCTGAACTTTGCTGTTGCTCCTGGGTAAAAGATTTCCCCTTCTGGAATCCATTAAAATCTGTGAATCTCAGACAAAGGCTTCTCTTCCTCCTCCCACGTTCTGTGTGAGATGCTTAATCTCTGCATCCTGGGGCCATAACCATTTGTGAGCTGGAAACAGAGCATGAGCTGAGCCCTTCTGCTCTTGAGGTACCTCCTCTGGCTTCCTTCGCAATGAATGAAACCTTTCATTTCAACAGCCTCTGACTTGTGTCAGAAGGTTCATGACTGACTGGAGCAACAATGGGTTGGCCGAGAGGCATGAAACTCTAAAATGTAGCATTGCTAAATAAGTACAGATCAGCTTTAAACACAGGGGAGAAAGCAAGATGAGGTACAGCTGCATGACACTGTTTTTAAGAAAAAATGCAGCCCGGACTTTTCCTTGCTATTCCTCTCCACAACTTGCATTTCCTTTAAGCAAAAGGTCATGCCTTCTTTCCCAGGCTGCTACAAGCCTTCCCCAGACAGGAAGCATATCCTGTGTCCTGTTTTCTCCAGAGTCCAGTAGCAGGGCAGACGGGAATGGAACTTCCACGTTGCTGCTCCCACTGTGCTGTTTTTAAGTGACCTGAGTACCAGATCTCCGGGTGAATCTTTCCCCCTCTCAGTCGTGGTGCAGCCCCAGGGCTTTGCAGAGCTGGCAGCTGCTGAAGATGGCCGGAGGGAGAAATACAAGCTCCTCCCTTTGGAGGTTTGGATGCCTATTTTTGTCAGATATGAAACTGCAGCAGTCACTGGGGGGAGATGTCGGAGGGGGAAAAGAACATGTTCTGTAATTGAAGATTGTGTCTGTGATTTATTCCAGAAGAGAGGGGTATATTTTCCTCATTGAATGAGAAAAAGAGACTTGGAAACCGGAACATGTAGCACATGCCATTTTCCACCCAGGTGATTTCCTTGACAGCTCACACCTGAGAAGAAGCTGTCAAGCCCTAGGGGATCAACCCTCCCCAGTCATGCCCTGCTGCCTGCAGCACCGAGCAAGGTCCAGGGCTTGTGGGTGTCTGAGGGAAGTCTGCCAGGTGAATACTGATAAATGTGGGTGTTCAGCTTTGCAATTGATTTTGTTTTCCACTCTTTGGCATTTTAGGGCACCAGCTTGCTGTCTGTGGACACGAGCATCCATATCCCTTAGAGGATAATTTCCTCCCACTCCCCCCTCCACTGAAAATATCTTGGTGAGAGGAGATGTAGCAAGAAATGCAAACTCCATCCCATAACAGACAAAAAGCCATGGCATGTCAGCTGTGGCCGAGGGCCATATGTCTCTCCAGATTCCCAGGGCCACACACATCTGTCTTTTCCATTCCCCAGCCTTGCTGGGATATTTCCAATCCATCTTCTAGCTAATGGGATTTGGTACTGATTTTCGCCGTCCTTTGTTTCGCTGCCATTGCACGATGAAGTGATGTTGTGGCATTACCAGAGCTGCCTGTGTGTCTCCCTTGGCCCTCACCAGCTGTTAGGTTACACCAGCATTAAGGAAAAGAGACTTCCTTTCCCAGGGACATTGCCACCTCTTCCCATCTGCTACAGAATCCATGACAAGTGATGGCCAGTGTGGGTTTGGCCCTGATGGTGCTGGGTTTTCCTGACTAACCAGGACTTAAAAGCTTTTTCATCTCTGCCCATGGAAGTGCTGCACTGAGCATGGAGCTGATGGGCCATCTTACCCGCTAGAGCCAGTAGCAGATGCTTAATGGAGAGTTAAAGCACAGGCCAACCATCAAGGGACGTGAGGAATGGGAAAGTTTTGAGCCAGAATTAGTAATTCAGTGTTTAAATGGTTGCCTTGGGGTATAAAAGCTTTTGCATTTACCAGAGTTTCTCATATGAAATACTTTAACCTCCTGCTCACATCCAGACTCGGTGCTTGGCGGGACTGAGCCTTGCCTGCCTCTCTTCTTGAACGAGGTCTTTTAACTTGTAGTTGAAAGAATTTAACCTTTGAAGCTCAGCATTACTGAATGCACAGCTGGTGGCAGGCAGCAGGGAACTCCTCTGTCCAGTTCTTCCAGGTAACCTCCAGTGCCTCCAGCAGTGTGTGACCATGATTTTATCATTTTGTCCCCTCCATCTGTGCAGCAGCTGCCCACCCCAGCAGTGATAAAGGCTTTTGTCTGCAGCCAGCTGTGCAACTCAGCACAGTACAAAGGTGCTGGTAAGCCTAGCCCCTCTCTTGGCATGCAGCCAGGATAGGAAACAGCTCTGCCACTCCTACTTCCCTCCTCATTAAGTGGAGCTCCTACTTGTCAGGCAAAAATATCCAGTGTAAGGTTTGAAAGAGTTAAAGCCAGGCTGCTGTGTATGACCCTTCCTTATAAAGGATGGGCATCTCCTAGGGAGCATGTCTTGCTGACTGTCTCCTAAGGGCACTCTCAAGAGCAAAGAAGCTAGAAGACAAGCCTTAGAGCTCCTGCCTGTGTGTTTAACACTCGTGGGTGTGCAGGGGCACAGGGGAAGACAGCCACCTCTCATGAAAGTAGCCTAGTGGATTTAGAAAGACAGACATTCAGGTCTTGTAGAAGAAGGAATTAAATTTGACAGAGAGGCCCTGTAAAGCTGGGGCCTGTGGCCTGTTTCTTCCACTTCTCTGAGTTTTCTATTTCATATATACAGGCAGAACCAAAAAAATGCAAAAAGGAAGTGGGCTTTACTCCTCTCTGTCTTGTAACAGATACATACTTGTGTCCAAGCCTTGCCCTGGCATGAAGTACAGCACAGCTCCCCCTGAAACAAACTGCAGCTCACACATATCTCGGGGTGGAACTTGGCTCTTAAACAAAATTTAATGGGAGTCTGCTCTGGCTGAACTCTACTTATGACTTCATATTTTCCATGGCTGTGCTACTGCTGTTGGCTTGTTCATTTTTCTTTTTCTTTTTTTTTTCATTCTCTTTATACTAATAGGTGTTTCAGTGGGATAACTTGACCTTATGAGACTGTTCCAAAGCATACTTCTCTGGAGGCAGTGGTAAATAGTTTTGATATATTATGAAAGTGCTTTGAGAAATTTGCAGGCTGTCTCATGACTGCTTGAGAAGGCAGACTTTTGCAACCTGCTAGGCAGCATCAACTGGTGAATTAAACTGGGAAGTTGGAAAGCAGAGAAGGTAGGCAGAGGCTATATTTTATGTTCCTAGCTTGATTTTCTCATGTTTTTCATACTCATAAAATGGAGTTTTCAAAACTTTCACCATTGGCCCAACTGAGCAGGTGGAATGTGTGAGAGAACTCATTTCAAAGGAAGCAGAAGCAGTTTAGCAGCAAGAGCTCTTGCTAATCCCACCTTGTATGTGAACCACTGGATGTTTCACTTTCTGTGTTGGGACAGTGCCCTGCTTTGGGCCAGCAGTGACTGCTGCTGCTGCTTGGCCACAGAGCCCCATCGCTGCTGGTGCGGCTGTGGAAGAGCAGCTCCCCTGAAGGAGGGGTGGCACAGCTCTGCCCTGGGGTCCTGATTCGACAGCTGAGAGAGGGGCCAGACTCCTTAGTGCATTCCAATGTAATTTTACATAGGGAGTACCAAGCCCAACTTTTTCCATGGCCTTCTAGAGCTACTGTAGTTCAGTAAAAAGGAGTCACTGGACCGTGAATGTCTGGAGTTCTCTGCTGTGCTCCAGCTTCATCCCGTTGCTTTTCTCTTTATGCTTTTCTTCTCGGGGAATTGTTTTTCCTGCCTGTAGATTTATGATGTATTTCAGCCACCCAAAAGAGCTTTCCTGCTTTTTGCCCTCTCTGCCTGCACCTAGCAAACCTCTCCCTGTTAATGGGTCAGCTGACAGTTAGACTACAGGTTGACTTGGATCAATTTGCCAATAAGTAAATAAACCTCTAAGTAAACAGTAAATATGAATAAATAAGTAAATATTAAATGGGGGAAGGGGCTTTCTTTTTGGTGAGCTGGTTTTCTGCTGGATCAGCTTGGAAGGACAATGTTTAGGAACAAGAATGCCCTTTGCTGCAGGAATGTAGCAGCCAGCTCAAATCACAATTCACTGTCAGCTTTCCTGCATGGATATTTCATACACTTAGGAGCAGCCCAAAGGCTTTACAGTAAGTGAAAAATATGTTGGTCAGAGAAGTACTATAGCAAGCATTTGTTGCTATTGAAAACTACTAGACCATATTTCTTTGCTTAATGACACACATTAATCCTCCATTGAAATTTCCAGGGCTGTCCAAGCTGAATCTGGCTTTAAAGGTTTAAAATACTGTCCAAACTATAAAAACGTAGCATTCTGACCAAAAAAAGGAGCTGGAAAAAAGTCTCAGCAATGTTCCTTTGTTTTGTCCTTTGCTGTTTAAACCACTAAGGATGTCATCTACAAGCTTTGAAATGGTTTCAAAAACATGGCATTTTTTAAATTGGAGACCAAAATATGAATATTATCCAAGTACCCACTGCTACTTCTGTTTTCAGTCCAGTTTCCTAATGAAATGAGTCTTCTGTGTTCCTGCTGTCTATTTGTCTGCTTAATCATCTGTTCATCCATCTGCCACTTCTCATCAAGAACTTTTGGGTCCATTGACAAGTTTCAACCAGATCTGAAAGAGAAACAAAAGCCTCGGAAATTATAATAATTTTCCAGGTTGCATGAAAGTCAACACTGTCTACAGAGAGCCATTCAAGTGAACAGTAACACAAAAAGGATTCCTTATTAGGAGATTAAACTAAATGAAGTTCTTTTCTGCTTAGGAATGTAGTAGCATCAAGTTTTGGCATGATTAGTTTCCTTCCACAAACGTGACTCCAACTTAACAGGTAAAACATAGAGAGTAAGACCCCAATTAAGCACCCACAGGAGACATCAAGCCCTTCTGACCAGGGCATGTTGAAAGCTCTGCAACAAAAAAAAGGGTCTCACTACCTCATAGCAAGGTTAAGCCCTCAGCACAAGCTTTGGAAAGAGATGGTTAAGCAGTGCTAACAATAGCGTTTGGGATTTATTTTCCCTAATTATAGACTCTAGAAATCTAGGCTTCTTTAAGCTATTCTAAGTTTGCTTATTGGTTGATGGGAAGGAAATTCCCACACCATACTCCAGGATTCACCACACCGTGTGAAGGCTGAATAGAGCTTCTTGCAAGAAGGCGTGTCAGGACAGAATAGAACAGAACAGAACAAAATAGCTTCAGCTGGAAGAGACACACAGCTATCATCTCAGCCAACTGCCTATTAGTATCCTCCTGCAGCACCTGTGGAGACAGCTGAGACCATACAGACTCCTTTCCAGCAGTCAAACATCTCGTCAGGCTGGTTATTAGCCTCCCACCTACACAGTACCTGACATTCGTGTTGCATTAGGAGAGAGAAACATTAGCAATAAACTGTTAATGAATTTCACAACGATATAAGTCCGTGCTGAAAAACATTCAGTATATGGCTTCAGTGCAGATCTTTTCATGCTTAGCTCTGTTAATGTGTTCAATATGCTATTTTTCAAATAATGCCAGACAGTTGTCCAAAAATAATACACAAAAGATCCTTTTTCCTTTTTTCCCCAACAATTATTGCACAATCTGTCTAGAATTGCTCAGATGAATGATAGATGGTAAAGAAGTTTTGCTAAAATTCCTCAACTCTGTTCAGACAGCTTAGACTGATACATAAATGCTTTTCAGATAATAGAGTGGCCTTTGTCTTTAGAGCAAATATGCAAAAGAAATCTGCATATTCATTGAAGAAACCTTGGGAAATAAGAGATGTTGTTGCCCTGAGCTACTATTTGCCTTGCAAGTTTCTAAGGTGTTTCAATATGTTTTATTTTCTTTGTTTAATATGCTCAATATTCAAAGCATTTGGAAGATTATTTCTACTACAGATATCTCCATTAATAATATTAGTCTCGTCTGTGCTCCAGGAAAGATCTCTGTGTCCCTGAAGAGCATATGCTAAACATCCTGACATTTCCACTTGCAACGCACAGTAGACAGTGCCTTAGGCAAGCACTGGTGGATGCGCTGGATGGAGCTGAATACAATTCATATCAAATAAGCCAGGGGACGGAGCACAGACAGCTCCCATTTCCAAGAATTATCACCTGTTGGACTGCTTTGCTGCAAAATATTGATGGTGGGAATGAGCATAAAGGAAGAAACCTGCCCATGTTGGGAAAATGATTATACTTTTCTGAGGATAGGAGCCTGGTGCTACGTTCTTTGAACTCTTGTAATAATATCAGGCTTTGAGCAGTTTCCAGGTGGTTTCTAGGTGACATCACGCATAGTTTGATCGTATCATCTTTAGTTTAAGCACAAGGTCAAGCTTTTTCATCTCAATGAGAAATAGACATTTGTCAGCCTCAATAGAATAATGGCCGTGTTTCTATCTCAGCATGTCAGTGTTCATTAAAATGAGTTTTCTGCCAGCAACAGAGCCAGTGAAACACTCTTGCTTTTGGGTCTATGTCTCTGCCCCCTAAATCCCACCCCCGGTATACAGAGGCTCCCTCCCTCAGCAGCTCCCCATGGGGAGGGGGAGCTGCAGGTCCTCTGGATCTGTGTGCCTGATGGCTCATGGAAAGCTCGTGGCTGCCGGAGAAATGACTGCTGCTAAACAGAGCTTAAAAATGCTGAGTCCTCGCTGCCTTTCCTTTAGTGCTGGGCTGCTCTGGTCTCCCTTTTCTCTCCAGTCTGCAGTTTTCATGAAAATTGAAGCAGTCCTTATCTTTGCCTGCTTTTCCTTTAAAAACAGTTGGAGTTGAATAATGGAGTCAAAACTTCTGAAGGATAAAAGGACAGTCAGGCAGATAGCAGGAACAGAGAAAATCAGTGCAAAAATGCTGTTGAATGTATTTGATGAAAATGTTTCAAATTCTAACAAGTAGTTCTGACTGTCTTAGTTAAGGGGGCGAATTTTAACTAATGTTTGTCTTAGTGCCAAATCCATAAATGCTTAGTGCCATAAAAGAGGGTTTGTTTCAAATGTAAACCAAAACCTACTCTTTAGAAGTTATTTAGGTCATAAAATCAAGCACAACAACATTAAGAAACAGTGATCACCTTATCCTCTTATGACACGGTCAAAAGGCTTGAGAGTCAGGTCTGAGGCTGGTAGACCTGTTAGGTACAAATTAAAAGCTTGTCTTGGTAAATAATTACAAGCAGTTTAGCAGTTAAGTTGTCTTACTGCTTCATATAACCATTTACACAAGGGATAGAGATGGAATAATTTCCTACTCCAAGATCTCTTGGCCTCTGACTTTTCACTAAAAGGTTCTGACTCAAATTGTTGTGCTTATGTTTTTAACATGAAACGTTTAGATCAATGGGGTATGCTGCTTTCATGAACTGTTCCTTAAGAATTAAAAGATAAATATCAGTTACAGGTCATCAGATGGGCTTTCACTATGTCCATGGTCAGCTGCTTTGATTACCTATGGTCATCTGGAACATTTGCAATGATTTATCAGTTAAGCCAGCAACTCCTGTCTGGTCAGCTTTGACCTCAGTGAAGCAGCAAATGGCTGGTTTGTTCCCATTTTGATTCAACAAAATATGAGTAGAACTTAAAATTGTTGACTTTGGAGGAAAGTCAGGCAGAAATTAGCAAGAATCATCAGATTCACTGGATATTTAGTGTTTCTTTGAAAACCTCCCCAGTTACAAAGCCCTCAAAAGGAGTACTCTGATCTGATGAAGAGAGAAGAGGTAGGAGGAGGAGAGACAAAGGCAGGAAAATGTCCTGATCGTGGACTGTAAGTTACAGCTTGATTCATACCCCATTTTTCATTCCTTCTTTAACGAAACAATTCCAGGTCGATTCATTTTCCCCAGGAAGATGTTGTACATGAGCTGGCTTTGACGGTGATAGAGGAAAAATGTAAATGATGGCCTGGTTATATTAACCTATTTCCCTGGAAAAGCAAGGAAATTTTGCAGTGATATAACTATACATGAAGCAGACAAAACAGAACACAGCTTCCAAATTGCCACATGCAGCATTTTTTTAACAGATTAGACCTTCTTCCAGGTTCTCATGCACTTCATGCACCTTTGTATGATAAGGAGGTGACATTTGCTCTTCAGACATTGAGCAGCTTTCCCATATGAGCATGGCACAAACTGGTCACTATGCACGAGCAGCAGAGTGCTTCACTGGGCAGTCCTTGGTAACTTCCACATCCCATCTCTAAAGACAAGATTTCTACAGCATCCTCTTGTGAGCTTCACAGCCTGCTTGCTGAGGGGCTCCAGTGCCAGGGAGGCAGCTCCTTTCTATCTGCTCTCTGCTCTGAGCTTCTTCTGCCAGCCCTGAAACATGCTCACCCTTCCTGCTGCTATAAGCAGAGACAGAACTGTCTAGATTTCTCTTCCAATTTTTTACTGTATATATAAGTCATTTTGAATACACAGGCTACATTAAAGTCTGTTATCAGAGGGGACATGGGCCTACAAAAAGCTCTCTCTCAAGTACTGTGCTGAATGGGAGCTTTAAGGTTGTAGCTTTTATAGTACTTCTAAGGCAGAATTGCCATTTTAATGCTGTTACCAAATGCATTTAATTGCCATCAGAATTGGTGGTAGGTATTCAGTAACACTAAGCAAAGGAGCTAAAGTCTCCAGTAACTTCACTCTAAAAAAAAAAAGAGTTTGTGGTTCAAACTGTTCAAACTGAAAGGGGAATTTGAGGGCACTGTTGGTTCTTTTGGGGGATAAACAGAAAATTTAGTTTTTAAAAAAAAATCTGTGTGTTTTTTAGGTTATATAATCCTTTAAAACAATTTTTTTCCCTTTTTAAATTTGATATGTGGGGGGTTTTTTTCAAAATACAGAATACCTGTTCATTTTTAGACAATCATTATTTTTAACCTAAAATAGTTTCCCAAATTTCATTAATATTTTCTCCTTTCCCTCTTATCATTAAGGGATATCATATGATTACTTTTTGACAAGATGACTTATAGTGTGTCTCTCCATTCTCTGATTTTTCCTAAGACCCAACAACAATTCAGCTTCACAAAATAAGGAGAAACTGTGTGAGCAAAGCCATTACTTCCACAAACATTGTAAAACATAGTTTCTCTTACTTGCTTCATAACATTCTAGAATGGTGAAAAAATATTTTGCTAACAGTGTATACTTGAATCAAATGAGAACTAAAATTATGTGACAATCCTAACCTAATTAAACTGATTTGATAACTGCTTTTTATCCTTACTATATTACAAAGGATCAAAAATCTTGAGCAGAACTTTATTTGAATGAAAGTGTACTTTGTCTGCTTAGAATTAATGACAAAGTACTTGTTAGCTGGAGTAACAAGAGAATTGGGCCCAGAGCATTTTAATTTTGTAGGTTTTTTTAATCTGCTTGATGTAACTTACATTTTCAACACAGTCCATTTACTTGCCCAAAAGATCATGTGGTTGTTGTTGTTATATGACACCATTATTGTCCTTACAATAATCTAGTATACAAGTGGCAGCCAAATTATTCTGTCTCTTTTCCAGATTGACAGATGAGAAACTGTTCCTTAATTTTGAAAAAACAGCCTTAATGTGTTTCATAGTCTAATGGGAGACGGTGATGACTTTTTCAGCCGAATATGTCAAATTGATGGGTTCAGACTGATGACCCTTCAGGATAAGAGATGCCAGCTCTGGCAGGGCACTGTACACTTACTGGCAAATATTAAAATAGGTAATGGCTTTTTTCATTCAGAAAGGCCTCAGTATGATGCATCTGACATTGTAACAGGCCAGAGAGAGCAGCTTGAGCAATTAACATATTTCTAACATGAAGTTTTCAGAAGTTGGTTCGACTCATTTTTACAGATGCAGCTGCAGTGAACCAGTTCTAACTATAGCTTGTAAATTAAATCAGTGTGCTAAGGTTAATAGATTAATGATTTTCTCATGAATGCAGTGTGTTGGCAAGGCACAAATATAAACCAAAGGGCAAGGAGGACATACTACAGTTGCATAAACAATGGAGGTGTTAAGACTTCATCAGTTCTTCTATACTAAGTGTGTGGTAAGAAAAGTCTTGCATAAGTGAAGACAACAGGGATGCTTTAGGACCTGCTTTTTCAGACAAGAGGAACAGCTACAAAGAACTGAAAGAGCCCCTGGGAAAGGAACAGTTATGATAAATACATTTTTATATACAGAATATTTAAAAAATTGAAAACTATAACAATTATAGTAAAGGTTTTAAACAACTGCAAAAGCTTCCTGGTAGACTCCGTATACTCCTCAGTGCCTTCAGAAGTTTATCATGTTTTACTGAACCCAATCAAATACCTTAGTATCATCTTGAGTGGAGGCAATTATAACCTCACCTAAGTTCTTTACATAAAAAGGCAGTCTTCTTTTTAAATTACAACTTTTTAAAAATAAGGCAAGATTAGTATGGTGTGTTGTGCGTGGTCAATTGATACACGCCAAAAAAATAGACAAAAATTTACTAGACTCTGTATTACTGAGTAAACTGTATTTCATTTGTCTCATTGTAACCAAAGTTCTCTCTCAAATGTATGGAAAAATGAAAGAACAATCAATACCAAGGCAAAACCCTCCTCTGAATTCCATCTCTATCTGGCCTGAATCATGAACTGGATTCATGAACTATCATTCAGCTTGAACATCTCCCTTGTTTACTGGACATGCATGGATAGATAGTACGAACATAAACATTTAATAGCCAAATTCTAAAGACACATTCCAGCCTACAGATAGAGAGTGCTTACACACCACTGCCTGCAACAGCTCGGTCAGTATTTGGGGTGGTTCTGCAAAGCACATCCATGGATGCACTGAGATAAGGTTGGGTTGTTCCTCACCTGGGAAGTCTCATTAGCATCAGCATCAGATTTTGGTAAAGTGATTAGGTGAGCTCTGTCAAGGTGAAATCTTTCTGTGTGTTTCCTAGTCTGCATGCAGAGGAAAGCCCTGAGAAGGAGATGACTGCCTTAAGGAGTTCAACCCATCATTCACATGGATTGAATTTCGAGCACTTCTTATGCAGTGAACAGGCACATCAAGAGAGAAAATGGGTTGCCCAAGAAAGCACTTAAAGACCTACTTGAGTGGAATTTAGCAGCCAAGGCTTTGTCTGAGATTGTAACCTAGCAGTCAGCTATGGAGCATCATGATAAGAGATGCCTGGAGTTGCTGCGAATCAAAAGCACAAGCTTGTGGGTAGGAAAATCCTGAAAGACAGGAGCAGGAGCAGTGCTGCCTGGCTGCCGTAGAATGGCTTTGAAACCTGGGATGTCAGAACTGCTTATCACACACAGATATCTGTATACTCACTCAGCCTGACAAAATCCAAGATGCAGGATCACCCACAGCTGCATGGGAATCGTGACAATGTGAGTTGTAATCTCAGGCTTTTCATTCTCTACTCAACACTACCAGCTTTATTCTGGAACTTTATCTTAGGAAATTAGAGAGGCCTTGAGAAGTTTGGGCTAAGTCTATGTTATACCATCCAATTGTCCTTGTGGATTGCGCAGTAGAGATCTGGCAGTTCACACCAGTAGATTAGATCTATCCTGTAGGGTGATTCCCATGCATTCCTGCCAAATGTGCCAATGGGGATCCCTTTGCAGATATGGTTTTCCTTTTATGCTTTTTCCGTGTGTAAATCCACAGCAATCAAACATGTAGGGGCTTAAATTGTTAACTAAAATGCTGACTGCAGAACCACCAAGAATACAAATACTGGATTTTTTTTTTCTGGTAACTAATTTAGCAGGCAAAAATGATGGCCAAAAATTAGAAAGCTTGAAGCTTGCTACAAGTTTATCCCACGTGTCACCGACAGTAGCCACAGAATCACTTAAAAGTATTGTTTCCTGCAAGTAGCAAGATCTAAATGCTGAGCTTTCTATGCTGAGTGGGAGAAAGTATTTGGGGAATGAATATGCCCCTTCCCACCACCATGTAAGTTGAACAGCTTGTCAGTTGGAATGTCTTAACATGGTTAGGCTTCTGAAGTAGCTCACTGATAAGTCTTGCATCTTTATCAGGACTGTCATAATACTTTGTGCTTTCCTTAAAGACCTGTTTTCTGGTGTCACAAAATCATGCCAAAACCTCACTTTCCATCTACAAAGCACATTTAGTCCTTGGTATTGTAAAGAAGAACTGGAAAGAGCTATTTGAATGAAGCTCAGATATAAAAGAAAGTGTAAATTAAAAAAAAATATTTTAAAGCCAGTGTCAGGATTTTGGGGCAGGAAGTGATTTATGGCTTTCAGTGGTTCGGATTTGCAATTTATAGAACAAAAGAAAAGTGCATAGTGAGAGTAGGAGAGCACTGCACCTCAAGCAAAGATTTTCACTGCTGGACCTGCCTGCTTCAAACAAGTATTCCACAGCCAAAATCAAAGAGGATAGGTTAAAACTAGGGGGAGGTGGAACTACTAAAATTCATAAAAATGAAATTTTTTTGGGAAATTGCACCTGTAGGAGGTAGTTTAACAAGTTTACCAACAAATTTAGCAGGAAAAGGTCACCACTGGCTATGTTAACCTACAAGCCAGTTGTACTGGTGTGCCATCTGTGAAGCACAAAGCCAGAGATCTGCTTGCGGTATTTAAATCGGGAATATTTCTAGGACTTTCAGAGGCTGCTGCCTTCTCAGCAGGATGTGATTGATGAGAATGAGACAGGTAGCAATTGTTATTCTATTGCAAAAATTCCTTATCTGTAAGTTTATGAGCAGAACTGGAATTTGATGTATTTCAGGTCATGACACAAAAGCATTTCTTTCCCATCACTCTGGCTTTTAGAAACATACTTTCCAACAACAGACAATTTGATTTGTGTGTTCTATTCTTGATTAAGTCAACTCATTCTGATGGCCAGAAATTTTATGAAAAAAATGTTTCCCTGCAATCTTTTGATTTCTGTGTGTCGTGGTAACCAATGGCAGTAAATAACAATGTTTAAACACTTTCAGAACCAGATTATAGCTGGACAAGGGCCAGTATAACAGGGAGAGGAAGTTTTGCAAGGACAATTTAGCAACAGATAACACAAAAGATGTCCTTGAAACAAAGGGAAACGGTCAAAACAGGTGCAACAGCAGCTATTGAAACACAGACCTCTGAGCACTCTGCATGTGAAGAAGAGCAGAATAAAGAAGGTACAAGAAAGCCAAAGCCATTGCTGAGCTAAAAATTCCTTCAGTAAGCTGGATGTCTTTTC
This sequence comes from Melanocharis versteri, assembly GCA_013397845.1. Classification (NCBI taxonomy): domain Eukaryota; kingdom Metazoa; phylum Chordata; class Aves; order Passeriformes; family Melanocharitidae; genus Melanocharis; species Melanocharis versteri. The sequence goes on from VZTG01000211.1 coordinate 576,741, forward strand.
TGCCTCAGAAAGTGAAGATTCAGTCCTACAGTAATGCACTGTATTTCTCACAGAGACTGAGTTTAGAGAGGCCATGCTGAGGTTCCTGGCCAAGCATGGATTCCCTTCTGGACAGCAACTGCTGTTTCACTCCTGCTCAGGGAAGATGGTCTCATTCCATCACACATGCCTTGCATGTTCCTCAGTCATATTTCAGGAAGGCTGACACTGCTTGAACCTCGAACGACACCAATGCTTTCACACCTGCCTAGCAATACTGTGATATTGCCATGAATCACATAGCTATTTTTGGACAAAGTGAAATTTCAGAGACATCGAAACAGGGATTAAGGGTGTCTCTGTGCTCTCCATGAACATTGCCCCAAAACTCATCTGGGGAGCAGACCTTGGAGACATCTGGTCATTGGTGGTATCTGCGATGCCCCGGCACTCTGACTGATGCAGTAAAGGCTGTCTGAGAGGAGAGCAAGCCTGTTCTGTGCTCAAAAGGGGACGCACAAAGGAGCAGTCAGGCCCTGGTGCTTGCAGCAAAATGGGAACTGTGGTGAGAGAAGCCACATCAGGGTATCAGCTGGTTGCTGAAGGGCACAGTATTGCCAGCTGAGCAGATCAGTGCTAGCTGTACCATAGCTCAAGATGAGTCCGGCGTTCTGTTGCAAAATTAGAAAGTATAGTATAGAAATGAAAACTTTTCTGCAAAGTGATGATACTGCAATCCATTATCAAAAAGCAGTGTGATGGCAAGTACTAGAGATAAGGCACCTGCTTGTTATCGGAATCTGAGAGGCACCTGAGAATGCCAGGTACGAGCAGAGAGTTACTGTTAAACCTTTTTGTAATTACAGGGATAATAATTTGATCTGGAATTAACGTTTGGCAGCAAGCTGCATGGCTAGGGAAGCACTTTGGAATTCACACCTTCAAGTATTTGATTGCTGTAGAGGAGCCTGCTTTTTTGGCATGGAGCATGTATTTGATGTGTAAAGAAATACAGAGCATTTTGACCTTGAGGCAATTAATCTCTTCTGAGCACATGGGTTTTGAATGGACATAGACATATTTAGAGTTTTTAAATTACACAAGGTGTGCCCAATCTTTCCATCAGTATATAGATGGAAGAAATTGTGGGAAGGATCTCTGGGGGAGAGAAAAGCATTCCTACTTTCTAGAAAAAGCGCCTCCCATGTCTGAGAAGAGGTGGATCCTTTGAATCTCAGCTCTCCTCAGTTTGTTGCAAACTGATGTTATACACTGGACATGAGCAAGGAGAAAACCGCTGATTGTGTTTTGTCTTTGAATCATGTGTACTGATATAGCAAAAGGTATCTCAGGTATCAGCCATAGTGACACTCTTGAGTTTATAGAAGGATTTGGAGTTACATTTTCACCTTTTCCAGAGAACGTTTGTATCTACTGCATTAACTGAAGGGAAATTGAAAACAAAACAAAAAAAGGCCTCACATAAAGCTTTTTGTCTTGTTCAAAAACCAGTATAATTTAGAATTATATAAATAGTACAAAACTAAACAAAGAAATGAGTGTCTTTTCATTAGCCTAGCATAGAGAAACTTGAGGAGTTCATCACCCTCTCAGATATCGACATAACTCAGGACTAGGTGGGCTGATATTAGTGGCATGAAATAAGGAGCAGAAAACAATTCAGAATTTTATCCTGATCAACTAAGAGAAAGTTGGTGAAGAAATGCTTGTCTGTATATTTTTAGTTTTGCTTAAGGTCTATATCAAACAATTAAGAGAGAAATATCCTCACTGGTTTTTGGGATATTTTTTCATTTCCCCTTTAAAAAGCTTTGCCTATTCATTAGTCATTTTGGGTATTCTTATTAAGTGCTATAATTAAGATCAAAGTGTAATTCAAATTCTAGCTGCTCTTTCAGCAGCTTACATTTCAGACCAGCTTCTTACTTCTCGAAAAAACGTGGTCAGGTACTTCTCTTTTGCATGTATATTATAAAGGTGCTTTGTTTTGTTTTGTTTTGTTTTGTTTTGATAAATTATAATCCAAATAATGTTATTTGATTTGTCAGCACTGAATTCAGACTTACTCTAGGTGGGGACTGTGTTTTATACCACACACATGAGAGGCTTGCCTTTAATCCAAATGTAAGCTTAAAAGAAAACAAATGCTAAGATTAAAAACAGGACATTGCAGATAAATAAATACTAATTGAAATCAATACACACAGATTAATTTGCATCAAATCAAGATCCAGACCATACTCTGAAGAGCCATAAATGTGAAAATAAATAGACATCAACCTCTTTTTTCCCAAAACTACCTTTCTGAGAGTAATCACAGTACCCTAAATGCTCTTAATTTAATCATTCACTGGAGGATGTTACAGGTAAGTGCTCATAATAAACAGTAGGTGTTTCCCTGAGGGCCATGATAGTTTGCATAATGTGCTAGCTATTTATTTTCCAGTGTTATGGTGGCAGAAAACTTACAGTATTGCTAACTCTAATGTGAAGTTTCATAAATGTCTTTCGCTAACAAGAGATATTGATTAAGTTCTGAGTTTCACAGGTTAAAATAATACAGCACCGCCAGGACAGTCACTGCTGCTCCATATGATCCAATTCCTGGTTTTTTAATTAATTTTGTATGTTCTATTCTATTTATAGTTGGAGAAGTGGAGAGCCCCACAGCTGGAGCAGATGTGGCTGTTATTGGAGGTGAGTAGCAGACCGTACTAAGCAGCACCGTAAGAATTAAAACAGCAGGTTCGTTGATTTCTTGTACTTTGCAAAACCCCTACTTTGCTGACAAGACAAAAGGAGTGGCACAATTAGAGTTAATTAGGCCAGTGGGAAATCTGCTCCCAGAGGGGCTATTGGCAAGATAACGAGAGGAGATAATGAGCATAAACCATACACTGAGCAGTACCACCCTCATCCCTTCCCCATTTTAGGACAAAATACCAAACAGTCCAACAGAAAAGTCAGTCTCTGATTTCCTTCAGCATTCACTGGGTCAAGTTTGTCCTTTAGTAAAGAACTGGTGTAGCACCTTTGATTTGAGGCATGTTAGATTACACCAGCTGACCCTTTATTGTTACAGAACTCACCACACTATATTTCCTGGTGTTCCATTAAAGCTCTCTCATGCATTTAAACTAAATACAGTTGTCGGAATAAATGAGCAAAGCTATGTTCACGGAGTGAACCTGTCTTTTTATTTTTATTGTGTTTGTTCATTTCCATGCTAACACACTAATTTCAGTCATTCACAAGGGGCCATACCAATCATTAGTGCAAATTGGTGAGGTTCTGCTATATTTCCCTCAGGTCCCATCTCCTGTAACTTTAATTTCAGCTTTCTATGAACAAGTAGCAGGTAAATTGATTTGTACTTAGTCCCTTAGGCTTATTAATATTGTGCTACATCTAAAGCCTATTAGAGCCTCTTTTGTCAAGGGATACAAGTGAGGTCCTAAAAATTGATGAAGCCCACACTGCAACCATGATATTATTTTAAACCTGAAGTTCTTTGTATAAGCAATTTCATTTCTGCTAGCAGTAACTTCACATCCCAGAACCAAGCACCATGAAATCTGGGGGATAATGTTAAGGTATATCTTTAAAGACAGAGTTATAATCTTTATTTACCCTGCTAATATTCTGTCTATTCCTATGTTTTTATGCCAGTAGGGTATCCCCACTCAGTTTACTGATGCTGATAAATCTAAAGCTTTGGAGATACCCGCTCTTGCCACTTATCTTGAATAAAAGATGCAGAAAAGAGATACCCTCTACCTTCCCCTCATTGTCTCTGCAGAGCAGCAGGCATTTCCAGGGAGCAATTCTTCTGATAAAACATAAAATTCACTTCTAGAAGACAAATGACCACACAAACACACCCTTCACTGACAGCAGAGGAAGCCCTAGGAATGTTCTGTTCTGTTATTGTGTATTTCTTTAATGTTTGGTTCATTCCTGGATTCATATGAATATAGAATCAGCTCAGTATCATGTACTTGTACAGAATCACGGCAAAAGCATTTATAAGAACATCCTGGATCCATGCAAAAAAATCATATTTAAAAAATTATAAAAGTCACACAAGCTGAATAAACTTCAAAATACTTAATTTACTTTCAGGATTTTTAAGTGAAGAATTTCATCTGGGAGGAAAGGGATAGAGTTTGTAGGTTTTTTAACAATGGACTTGTCATGGACTTGTCAGGACTTGTCTCTTTTATGGACTTGTACCTTTCACAATAGAAAAGGATCTTGAATTTACTTTCACTAGGAGTGCTTCCATTCACCATTTAGTCCTTTGCACATTGGGGTCATCTGTAGAAATTTTTGTCCAGTCAACACATAGCTGGAAATTAGCCTTAGTCCAGGAGACAAGAAAGATTTACCCAGAATCCCTTCCTTCTGCCAGGTGTCACTTGCACATTTGTTAGAATCAGGCTTTCTTAATTAGAGCACAGCATGAAATGGCAGCTTGCAAATGCAGAGCAGTTCCAGAGTCATAGAGCTCCTGCTATTTGTTGAATGTCTCCTATGAAATACTCAGTGCCCTGAACATTTCCTGAAATTGAGAACACTTGAGAAGGAAGGGTTGGGTTGTCTGCAACACCCGACCTCCTCGAGTGTATGTTACCAGAAGGATGAAAGAAACCTATTGGTTTTCCTTTATGTTCTTTTATTTATCCGCATTTTGTAATGAACTTTTAGCTCCAATGTGTTCAATCAAATCAAGCCATAGATTTGAAAGAAAGCTAGTGAGAAATTGTCCTGCATTCCTGCAGTATCTGTACACCATCTTGTTTTTTGCAGTGTGTTCTGACTCTGGCCACTGCAACATGCAGACACCTTATGACACATGGGCTTTTCCCTACCAAGCAACTCGAGTCGTGATGTCTGGCTGTGAGACACTTCTCATATTTTATTACTGGTGATACATTTGAGTGATCTCTTTCCCTCAGGTGTGATTGCTGCCGTGGTGTTCGTCCTCATTTGCCTGCTGGTGGTGATGGTCCGCTACATGTACAGGCACAAGGGCACCTACCACACCAACGAGGCCAAAGGAACTGAGTTCGCCGAAAGCGCAGATGCCGCTTTGAAAAATGACCCCGCTCTCCAGGAAGCAGTGGATGAGAGCAAAAAGGAATATTTCATCTGAGAGGCAAGGATTTCCATGGAGACTTCCCCAGGGGAATCAATCAGAAATGTAACAGCAGCGGAAGTACTAAGAGATGGATAATATGAGGATACAGGCGAGCATCCTAATTGAAAAGTATCTCTCTACTTTTTTTTGTCACTGTGTTGTTTCTTTTTCCTCTAGCAGTGATGAACTAAATGCCAGATACTTGCCTGTTGATTTTATTTGCAACACAGCTGGTCACAGTTGAAATCAATATCAGATAAGAAGAAACAAAATCTCAGTATGAGTGATACACCAAAACCAGATAAAGATAGGAAATGTCAAGCCTTGACATTTGGTGAAAATAGCAGATGCCAAATGAAAACATCCTCTTAGAGTTAATGATGCATCCTATTCTGATATGATGAAGAACTACCTGAACTTGAATTTCAAATGGTAACAGAACAAACATTAAACAAGATAAACGTGATCTAGCTCAAAAAAAAAAAAAATCTATAGCCCAGATATCCCCCCCATCCCCTTAAATGTGCATTTTTATTGGCACAGGGGAGTTTATTTTGTTTGTTTGGGGATTTACACTGGGATTTTTTTTAATTTTTGAATTTTATATATATATAAAAATCAAAGACAATTCAAAGAAATAAAACTCTTGGAAAACATGGAAAAGCTAAGAATGAAGGATTTATTACTGAATTTCTCTGCATGGCAGCTTGAGAACTGCAAAATATTGGAATTTACAATATAGTATATAATAGTCAGTAGACGTACAAATATGATTCCAAGTAGTCAGTAGGTTTTCTGCACACATGCATAAATAGATACTAAAAGGTAAAGCAGCCTGGTTTGAGCAGGCGCTTTGAAACAATGGAGCTCAGCTACATTTTTTTCATGTAAGATATTTTTGCCTGAATATTTATTTATTTATTTTGCATTAGAAAATTCTCTGAGTGCCCGCCAGCAGGATTGTGGATTTTTGCAGGGAGAGGAATTCAGTTCTGGTGCAGATACGAATACATCTTTCACAAACGCAACCATAAGACTGTCACTATAAAGAAGCTTGTTCATCTGCATGCCACTGGCTTTATTTCTCACTCTGTATGGCTTCTGTATATCCTTTGCAGTGTGCTAGACCAGAGGATTACACTGACCATCGATGCTTTGTTATAAATAAATAAATAAATAGATTGTTCATGGTGGGTCACATGAAAAGATCTTATTCCTCACCTAAGAATTGACAGTGATGAGTTTCTTTACCCCAGTAAGTTGGCTTCCTAATTGAAACCCACAATTACCTCCAGAAATAGGATAATTGTTCTCTGCACCTGCTCATCTGCAGCTGTCATGGTGCCCTGGACTACTGAAAATAGAGGTGGAGAAATACAAGATAACAAATAAGAAACTGATGAGCTCTGCTCAACTTGATACATTTTTTCCTGTGCTTTGATCTATATATGTGTGTACATATATATAAAGTCATCTACAGCTGTGCTTTCAAGACACTGTTGCTGATCACTTGTGCTCACTTCTTGGCACCAAAGCTTGGAAAGCTCCTGGACTCCGGTGTTTGTTACTGACATAAGTCACAAAAATGCTGTAAGAGATCTGAGCAAGGCAAGACTTTGAAGACCCAACTGAAGAAACAAGATATTTTTGTCTTTCAATCACAATCTCAGTCTTTTCTCAGTACTTGAAGATGGACTCTGAATTATTTTTAGAACCCCAATACCTTTAATTTTGACTCTTAAATCCACATGTGTTAACATTTTAACCAAAGAATGTGAAATTTGTGCCAAATTTATTAAATGTTTAAGATACTTTTCGTAACATACCGTTGAAGAACCACATTGTATTCTGTGGTTAGTGCAGTATAAAATGCGCAAAACACAGTACTAGCAGAGCTCAAATATTTTGATATTATGCACTGACTGTCTCCTTCTAAGACCCATTAATATTTTACTACTTTTGAAATAGGAAGTGTTTTATTTCTCTAGGACAAGTGTTAGAAAAAATCACTGATCTTAACTGTAAGACTGAGTTTATAAAACTGAAGACCCCTGACCCTCCAGTTCAGTACAAATGTCAATATTTCCTCTGAGAAAAGGATAACTGGAGTGACTCGAGTTCTGCTGCGTCTCCCACAAAAAGTGTGGGAACACCAAAGAACTTTCCTCCAGCACTAGCAGGACCTACAGAGGACTACCAGCCTTTTGTCCCCTTTCATACATTCAGAACATGTAACATTACTATAACTGTTGAAGAAAATTGACTTTAGAGAAAATTTTGATGGACATAGGGAATAAATTCCTGCCTCTCTCCCCAGTCATGAAATTCTGGCTTTTGCAAGTTGAGCCTGCAGATTTTAATTAGACACCTGTGTCATACCTGTTTACACATGGGAACCTGATTTAGTGTCTCTTTTGGTGTGGGTGTGAGATTTTAATTTTGAGGTAGACTTAGACAAAGTGCCACACTGGAATTACAGAGGCCAGATTTTCTGGTGGTACAGCATGAGTTCAGAGGAGCTCAGCCAATTCTTACCAGTTCAGTCAAGTTCAGACTTTCTGTCATTTCTTCTCCTAAATCTGAACTGAATGCAGCTTCTGGTCTCTGACCATATCTCTTCTTAGTAGTTTAATTAACAATCTTTATCCCATTTTCCCTATTTATCTAGGCTGACAAAAAGTCCAAGCATTCAGGAACAGCTTCCCTATTGGTAATGAGCCAATTTGAATAGTTGGGCAGCAGCAATTCTGGCACAAGCTGAGGTTTCAATGAGTTCATTTCTTTACTGTGTCCTTCTGGGTTTCAGGGCTTTGAGTATTTAGAAATTACTCAAGCACACTCAACAGAGAGAAGAAATGGTTTGTGGAGATTTTCTGTTTCTTTGTTTTCTTCAGGAAAAACTTTGCTTTGTAATGAAGAAAGCTCATGGTATCTGGTGACTGGCAGTCTGTAATGGCCTCATCCTGCTGTTCTTTACTCATACAATAACTCTACTTTCTTGAGTCATTCAACTTAGTTGTAAAAAGAGAGCATTACAAACTTCCTATAACTTTTACAACTAATTAGCAAAACATCCTTCTGCAAGCAGCATGCTGTGCTAAAACGAACATTGTGTACAATGCTGAGGTATCTCGGCAGCCATAGCTTTTCATCACTGATGGTTAAATGATTTTACAATTTGCTTCCTGAACAGAATAATTAATGAAACAGATCCTTCTTCCCCCACATAGTTTTATGTGGGGTCCCTCTAATGCTGTGGCCTGTTGTCCTGCAGCTCTTTGGTGCCCCATCTCCTCAGCTGTGGCTGCAGTTCTTGCTTGCAGTCCCCCAGCTCCCATCTGGATCTCTACTGCCTTCTCTACGGCAAAGGATTAGCCATTTACTTATGTATTTATTTTTCTATTTTTATCAGTAAAGGTGCTCTGCCCCTCTCTGCTAGCCAATAAAAATTTTCGAATAGGTTTTAGGTTTGGATTGCCAATCCCATGTCAAATTTGAGCAAACCTGACTAATCTGACCCGAGATAGATTTACAGAGTGATCACATACACCACATTTTTACAGACAACAGGTCTAAAAATAGCACTGCAAGTTCTGTAGTTGTTAAATTTAGTGCTATAAATCTCCAGTGTTCATTAAACAAGGGAGCATTCTGATGATCCCTTAAGCCACTTCATTTTGTCCTCGTGCCTTAATGCCCTGTGAAAGCTTGTTGAATCCCACTCTGCATAGGAACTCACAGGTCCACATTTACAAGTATAAGTCATTTTTCGATGATGTATAGGCAAGCAGTGCACCAAAATGACCAATATTTGCTGAAGTTGGAAGACAGAAAATAAATACGGTCCTGTAGGAACACGGGATATTTTTTTAAGATATATGGAAATGACAGGAGTTAAACATATTTCTGGTGACACCCATGAGCTTTAAGAGTGGGTTCATGAAGCTTTCAAATTCTTCCACTGATAAAAATAATCCCTTGCAAAGGGAAATTAATCTCCTTTTAAACCATTTCTTTTTGTCAGTCTTTGAAAAGAGTTGTCACAGATTCCATATTCTGACATTCTGCCTTAGCACCTGGAACTCAGTTTCTTCTAATTTTATGAGCATAACTGACAGTCCTCCCCTGCACAAAAATGACTGCTTGCCCATCTCAGCCTCTGAAGCATCATTACAGCTCAGCAGAGTAATTCTGTCCAGAAGAAGTCAGTCCCAAATGTGTATCTGGCCAACCAGACCATGGACCTGGAATGCATTTTTTCTAGGACTTGGCCTCTATAGTTCCAGGTTTTCCCCAGGTCCAATGTGCCATTGCACATTAATACAGACCTGAGGAGAATTTAGTCAGCCACTTGTCATGGAAACGAGACATATAGAGATATACATATACGTAATTTTTTTTTCTTTTTAGGATACCAAAACCAAATCACTTTGGGATACTATTAAAAATAGGTCTATGGGATTTCTCAGAACATCAAGTTTTCTCTTAAATCAAATCTAGGGATCACGGGGGTACATCAGTACAGGGAAATAAAAAAGACTATTTTCTTTCAACAAGGAATGCAGACAAAGTGCCAAAACATTTATAGTTCCAGGATAAGCAGGAAAGGACAGCACTAGCTAAAGCCTTTAAGAATCCCTCACAGAACAGAGAAAACACCGAGACAAGATGCTAAGAAAATCAGTAAAAATGTGCAGAGCAAGACAAGGTAATCGGATGCCAGTAGGGATGGAGAGAAGTTTTTCATCAAACAAAATAGATGTTCCTGTTTGGAGAAATCAAAGTGTATTTGCTCAGTGTAACTGCTGACAACAAATTTCTTTGAATTATATGAGGTGTTTGGATTTCTCGTGTGTGCAAGTCCAATCAAAAAATGATGGTGCATACACACCAACAGAATACTCACATTAAATGTATTAAAAGCTGTTTATTGCATTTTCTAAAATCTCTCAGTTCTTCACATAAGAAAGCTTTGTATGTTTAGAAAGTGCAGAAGCCTCACAATAGCAGTTCATTCAGGACAGAAAACTAAAGAATACCTGAACAAGCAATGGACCCTCATCTGATGTCTGGAAATTCAGGTAAATAAAGGAAGCTAATAATATCAAAATAAAACATAGATGGTGAGCAAAAATTCCAACCATATTACAACGAAGTTAAATATTCCTTGTAGTAGATATCCTTCTGTAACTCAGGACAGTAATATTGTCAGTGACTGGAAATAAGGAATCCTTATTCTACATGCCCATTCCCTGTGTGGTTGGGACAAAATCCCACTGAATTCAGTGGGACAAGCATTTTACTGACTATATTTATCCTTCCTGCAAAAAAATTGTATTTCCATGCATGTCAGAAAGAAACACATTAAATTAAAATACAATCTTAATAAGTGCTGATCTTTCAGCATAACTTCTTGCCTTCACACCTTTTCTGTTATTTCAAACTGTATGTATGATGGAAAGTATCTGATATGTTGTACTAAAGTCTATTTGGATTGCAGCATTGCTATGAAAAGAATAGAGAAAAGGAGCATCCAAAGCTTACTGCTGATTTTATGTTAAAGCTGACTATAATATTTGTATTTACCAGAGCTATTAATACACTGATGGTGTAAATCTACTATATTTTGAATTGAAAAAAAAAGAAGAAATTCATAACTTTATAATTAAAGTTGTAATTTTCAGCATTTAAAAGGCTCTTCTCATATTTTTCTTCTTTTTCAAAATGTCACGAACTTTTAGAATTGCCAATTATGTTGCTTTCATAATGTAGATCAAAAAGGAATAGCCAGCTAGAATTTTTCTTAATAGAGCATACAAACCCTAAAAGATTTACTGCTGGTGTTTGCATTAAAAAGCAAGAGAAGCTTTTGATAGATCTAGGAAGGAGTCAATCTTCAAATGAGAAATCAAACAATTATTCTCTCTGAAGAAACATTACCCTGTGGATGCTCCTGTGGACCTGTGCACTGCTCTATGATCTAATGCACGGTATTCTTAAAAATTCTGGGCAGATTATAAACATCTAATGGCTATTTGCTGTTGGCTGACCTGCCTTCCACCCAGCTGGTACCAAATGTGAATGCTTCTGCTTTGTTCTTCATGCTTTCCATACAATTTTTCTTTTATCTTAATATATCCCTGGTTAAAGAGTATTGAGAGGATATGCCTGGTATAACAAGTATTGTAATAGAATCATAGAATCATTAAGGTAGAAAAAACCCTGTAGGATCATCAAGTCCTGCCATTAAAAATCTTGACACTGCCACGCCCTTTTTCAAAGATCACTCCTGTCAGTGAGAAAAGGTCTTCTAACCCAATATGTTATTGGGTCAAAATGATACCTCAAAATGGTGAAACCTGGAGGGTACCAGAAGGACAGTGGATCACCTAAGTTTAGATATCTGTAGAGAAGCTGTTCCACTGGGCCTTTCATGTGCCATAGGACTTTGATGTGTAGACTGTTTGGAGGCCAGCACCAACCAAACGGTTCATCAGCGGTGTTCCAATGATGAAGCAAAGATAAGCAAAGAAGAAAGGCTACAGAAGACTATAAACTGGATCCTTCGTTATTAGCCAGCACATTGTGGAAATTGGACCTTGACTTTGTACCCCATCAGACCACAGGATTCAGATTTATTGGAGGTGCTTCCAGTTTAGCAGCCCAAATCTGTGATGGCTTTTACTGTTACCAGCGGCACTGCATGGCAATTCTGTGGAGACTGGCCACAGCCTAATCGCCAAGGAAAAATCAAAGTGTGTTCACACCAAATGAATCCTTTATGGATGGCCAGTAGTTGACAAGCTTACGGCAGAAACAAAGAGATGAATAAAGAAAAAATTAGCAAATATTAGCAAAAATTAGCAGTACCTGAAAATAAGAGCTTTCAGAATGAAGTGCCACCACATAGCGCGACCTTACACACACATATGATTTGCTTCATACCTATTCTATCAACCTAAAGCCTCAGCACAAGATATTTTGACTACACTGAGAAAGAAAAGGGTCCAAACCTTGAAGTAATAAATCTGTTTCCCAGCAAATATTCTGATTTACATTTCTATTTCAGCTTAAAAAATAAAAAAAGTTTAACACTTTAGCAACTCATCTTGCTAGAACTATGCATAGAGATGTTTCTTAATTTCTGCTGTTTGCTTGATAACCAGGAAGACCTGAATGGTCACTCAGATTCCAGTACCTTGAAAAGAAAGCATTTAATCTCCCTGAGGGATTGCTACCAAATTCACTTGGAAGGACTGCTCAGCGTGACATATGGATATGTTGATAAAATGCAACTTAACGTCACATTCTTAGTTACTGGGAGCAATCATCTTTATTCATTCTAACACCTAATGGAGTGATCAATAGCATTTTAATAAAGCCCCCTGTTATTCATATTTAACATAAATAAGATTTTATATTGTATTTCAATTAAATTACACTTTCTGCCATTATTTACTGTCAATTTTTGCTTTCTTCTCCATTCATAAGCTTTTGTTTCACAAATGCATGTGGGACCCTCAGGGCTCTCCATACCTCCTCTCATATTCCTGTAATGTTCTGCATAAATAGAGCCTTGTGCTCTGAATTTCTTCCACAAAGCTGAAATATCTCGATCCCCTTCTGTTCAGCAGCAGCACAACTTACCTAGAAGACCAAAAGCTGGAAGAATCAGAGATTATTGCATCTTTCAGTTTTCTGGTAAAGGGATGAAGACTGTTGTTCCATGAAGGGAGCTCAGAACTCTCTCAGTCTTTCTTCATGCATGACATGAGTGATGCTTCTGACACCAGGACGCAAGAAAGCAAAATGAAAAATGGAAGGCACAGCGCAGAATCAGGAACAAGTTGATTCCCCGGAACAGCAAGATGCTGAACACTTGCCAAAAGTCCCCACAGAATTATTTTTCTTTGTCTTCTCTTTCAATACCCCTCTCACCTTCTTCCCTGCAAAAAAACCATCTGGCAGTTGTGTTTAACTTTAACCAGATCTCTCATTTCTGCAACTTCACTGACTGCAATGAAAAATGAATTACAGGCACAAGGATAAGAGCAAATAGTTCAGGATCAGATTACTTCAAACCTTATCAGACCCACGAAGCCAGCTTATTCCTTGCCCCACTCACAGCTACATGTTACATGGGCTTTGAAAGACTGTCCACATTTTTTCATTTTGTTCCAGCCCTCAAGTCCTCTTCTCTTCCTCTCCTGCTATAGAATTGGGAGTTTTCTTATTAGGCTCTGGCTGACGTTTTCTTGGATACAATCTTCAGGGGGGAGAGGAGGCTGTTGTTGTTTGGGTTGTGGTGGTTTTTTTCCCATCCAAAAATAATTTAAACTTGACGAAGCTGTTTTGTTAAACTTCAGTTGGTCAGGCTTTTTGGTGAGGAAGAAAATGGAATAGTTGTGAGTGAAGGTCACATTCCCAAAGAAGAGCAGCCTCCCTCCCCAAAACATAGGGGCATTGAAGATTTAAAAGAAAACAGTACCAGAATATTGTTCTGATATGGATCAACCAAAATCTTTTCTATAAACCAAATTCTAGGCCAAAGTTGAATTGTTTTAGAAAAAAAATCTCTGAACTCTTCATAATCATCTCCTCTCTGAAATAAAGAGTAAATAAATAATCAGTCTGAATAAAAAGCGTTTTTAATCAACCAGATGAATAAGAGGTCATTATTCACTAAAACTATTTCTTTTCCAGCAGTTCTGTGTTGTATAGTAAAATTTGCTAAGACTGCACAAAGGAAGTAATATTTTGTTTCATCTTCCCTCTGCAGGAACATTCGTGAAATGTGTTTTTGTCATTTTAGCTAATAAACTTTTTTTTTGTGCAGTGTCTTCCAGGGTCTTGCCCTCTCTCTCTATGTGAATTGTATTTAAGGTGGAGATGGGAAAATGTATATAATCATTCATTGTCTAGCTCTGAGTCCAGGCAAAAGTTCCCATCTTCCAAGGGCTCTTTTTCATTTTATTGATATTATTATGGCAAATTTAACTGCTGAGAAAATGCTATACAGTTTCCTAAAATTGTATATTTAGCACATATCTCTGTCAAGTTGGAATTCCCAGCCAAAAAAACAACAGAATCTACAATGAACTGGAAAAGCAGGAGTGAGAGACTCCATCAGTCCCATGAGGAATGCTTCGAGTGTGCCTTGATTTGCCCTGGGATTTTAATAAAGAGGGGAAGATTATGGGGCTTTTTGCTTGTTTCTTTTTTATTTTTTGGAGGTTTTTCCTAACAGCAGTGTAGCCCAACTGGCAAAATTCCTGATAGGAGTAAAATAAAATAACCCCTCGAAGGTACATAGCCTTCTCCTCCTGATGCTGGGATGCAGAGCATACACATGTCCATTCTTTTTCCATGTCAGTGGCTGCTGTGGCTGCTAAAATAGCTTAGTCCAAATAGTATTTATACCTATAGACAACACTTGAGTTTAAAAAAATGGAAATAAAGAGTTCTCCATACCTTGGGAGATTGCCAGTCTCTGTGTGATTCTGCCTACGTTTTCTGGGTTCATGCTGACAGTGAGTCAATCAGCAGCACCTCTCACACATGTATTCTGACCAGCATACTGCAGTTACACAGCACTCTGCTGAAACAACCTTGCAGAACACAGGATTTCACCTTCCAGCTAACAGGACAAGACCACAATATAAATCATATTTTTTAAGGTCTAATGCTAAGCCCATACAAAGTTATGCTTTGCTCCACTGTAGCCATTAACACCATTCTGAACAAGATCAGGGAATTATTTTTAGCCCCAGGTCTGTATGCCCCAATTTTGGATCATTTGAGAAACAGAATCTCTGTACCAGAGCAGCTGCTTCATCCCACCACTATCACAAGGAGCTCTGATGTCTCATATGTCTCAGATATCAATAATCTCCACACCAACATCTGCTGCCAACTTGTGAGGGCCATCAGCTACTGACAAAAGGCTTTCCAGAGGGCCTTATTACCTGCAATTGAAACAGCAAAGATGGGCTCTGCATTGACTTTAACAACAGCCACAGATGCTGGCCAGAATCCATAACTTGCAGGAGCAGTTGTGGTAAAACCAGAGCAACCTATGATCCTGAAATGCTGTGTTGGTGGGTGAATACACAAACACATAGACCTGGGAAGGCTCCCCTGATACCTTGGGAATGGTGAAAAGTGAATTCATACTGCCCAGCAGTAAACACAGCTGTATACTTGTATTCAAGAGCAGCATGGCCACAAAGACAGGCAGAATTAAACCAGCCCCACCCATCTGTGGCTGTTCAAACTCAGCTACGACAAAATCTAAGAGAAATCTCATCTGACGGCAGAGTCAGAAAGCAGCAGGAATTGATGGTAGTCACTCACTGTGAAGATCAAGCTGTGGTTCTCACAAATATTTTATCACCATACAGCACAGAAAACCTCTCCATGAAATTCTCTGCACCTGCACACTGACAAGCAAAGTCCAAGCAGATCTCCCTGTAAAAGCTGTTTTCTTATTTGTATCCAGGGGATTGACTCAGCCCACAAGCAGCTGGTATAAACCAACACAGATCCCTTCACTTCAATGCCATTCACTTCAGCTACTTTGACTCAGAAAAAAAAAAAAAAAACAAACACCAAAAACCCATAAACAAAACCAAAAAACAAAAGGTACTTAGCAGTGTAAATTTGTCAAGGACCAATGAACACATTGAAAAATGAGATCTGGATGAAGAGAAGTTATGAAAAGGCTTGAATCCAACACTTAGGACTAAGTGTACTTTTTGTTAGGCTTCCAGGAAAAATTAATGTTGCAATAGGTAAACTGGAGAATGAAAATGACCTTAAACACAGCAAAAAACCAGCATCTTTGAAAGCAGAGGGTTCTGATCCTTTCTAAATTATGTTGGCAGAGTCTTAGTTTTGCAGAACTGATGGCTTTTGTTTTATCTCCTCAGCACAGTTAATCTGACAATGTGCTACTGTAATTATAAGCCAAGGCAAACTTGTATGCATTCTATGGAGAGTACCAGGGGAAAAAAAGGAAGAAATATGCTATTGTGCATTAATGACTTCATTAAACAAAATTTTCAGGATTTTGTGATGGAGGACTGAAATGATGGGCAAGAATTATCTTCTTCAAACATCTGGGAGCAGAGCACAGCTGGCTCTCTATTGGAGCTTGGCACTCAGCGTGCTATGAGACATACTTCAGCACATAAGAGAGGCTCTTATAAAGCTGAATCATTTGGGCAATTAACACTCAAAGCAATTTTCACACAAGCCCTTGATATATGAAATTTGAGTTTTCCATAAGTGATAGGCAGGCTGCTGTATGCAGACAGCGCCAGCTTTGCTGTAGCACTTCAAGGTTTATGAGGGGGAAAATGTGTTCAAAGATGGAAGGTGCTTTAAACAAGTTTTTCTGCTCATTTGAAAAGGAAGACTTACTGACAATGTTTTACTGTTATGGGCCTGTCTAAAGTTAGTTACCTCACAGGAAAATTCAGATCAACGGGAAAATTGTGAAAGTTTTACGTCACAAGAGCATAATGTCTTAAGGGACCAAAACAATAATTTTAATTGATTTTTCACCTCTTGCACAAAATCTTGTATTGGGTGTAAGCTGGAGAGTCTCTCTTAAGAAGGCAATTGTTCATGTTTTCTGTGAAGAGCAACAGCGTAGGTTAGTGGCAAGAAATTGAAACAGATGAGAAAAAAATATGGATTTTATAAGTGCAATTACTTTTGATCAAAATTCCTGGAAAGTCATTGATTTAGAAAAAATACATTTTAAAAAACCAACTATATTTAAGTTTCCCATTACTGTTAAAAGGCCACATCCAATATAGTTTCTGACTCAGAATTCCCAGCAATCCGGGAGTTGACTGATGGATTTATCATGCTTCAAATGGTTAATCCTGTTCGTATGGCAGCCAGGAATTACCACAGGCAGAAAAGGAGGGTAAAACTTGGAGTTAGTCACTGATAAAATTAGAAATGGAAAATAGAATTTGTTCTACCATCATACATAAGCCAAGAAATTTGCAAAGTAAAGATATCACCCTTAAATTTAAAGTATAAAATAAGAGGAAAATCAACATTCTTCTCCCACACCTTCCAATCTGTAAACTGCAAGTGAAAGTCCAAGATTCACAAAATTAGTTTCGTTTATTTTTTAATTATTAGGTTATTTTTTTCTTTTTTTTCTTCTTCTTTCAGTGCAGGACTGAGTAAAACAGAATCCAGAAGAATATTCTAAATTTTGCTGCTCCTTTGGTTCTGCAAAGTAGTGATTTCAAGCACTCTTTGAACTGGAATATAGTGATTTAGTAGCAGTACAAGGAAGGTTATTTAGAAGACAAAGTTACATAGAGCAGTGACTGCCCAACGTTCTGCTCTTAAACTATCAGCTGGTTTTGATAAAGCTTCTCAATTTCCACAGAGATAACTGAGAACAGAATCTGCCTGAAGACCCCTGACTTGATTAGAGTTTTTAAGTCAAAGTTGAACCCTATCTTGAGAAGCAGCCTTCCTATCAGTAGCTGCTTCAGAGTAAGCAATAGAGATACACAGCTGGATCCTTTAGACCTAACAGAAAACTGAACAAAGGTGCATTCGAGAGGCAAACCTCTGCACTTGAGGTACCTCAGAAAGCCTGGATTTACTGACCAGTAGGGTCAATACCAAAGACTTTTTTTATGCATTGCTGCTAAGACTGGCAATAGCACTTTGCCATTAAGTGCCTCAAACTCATTTCGCCTAAACTCATATTCCACCAAAGCTATTTTAGACTTCAATGACCAGAAGCATTTTATCAATGACTCAGAACTCCCAGCACACCTCGCTTCTTAACACTGATTCAATTGCTGCACACCTGGACTTCATTTCCCAAAATACTGCTATTATCCAAGAGTCACGAATCCTACCAGTCACCTAGGGTTTGCAATCTAACACAGCGACTAGGTGCAGTTAGCTTTCTGTGCTTACTTCCACTAGGGAGCAAATTCTCTCTTATTTAGCAAATAGTCACAGCTGGGAAAAAAATTTTATAAGGAAGTTTTTCAGTCATCCTCTGATTTGACTAGAGGGGTGCAAAACAGCATGGTTTTCATTTGGGTTTCAGAATGTATTAGTAGCCCAGGATGAAGTATGGAGAAAAGTTTGACGGAAGAAAAACTGCAGTGTGAAAAAACCAGTGATGTTTAGTGAAGAGCACCTAAAAATAGCTCTTCTTGGAGAACAGGATAGTCTGAATTAAAAGAGCGGGTCCATATTTCTGTATAATTCTCTATGGCTTTTTTATGTAAGGCTGATTGTCTGGCAGATCAGGATACTTAGAGGGGGAGCAATTTCTTCCACCCTCCTTTTCTCTCCCTGCTCACCTCATCCAGTGTGGAATGGACTTTTCGGGCAGACCTCAGCATTGCACCATTCTGCTTGAGGAATGGGCTACACCAGGCACAGCCCACACAGTCTGGTCTGCTGGGCAGTGCCTCTTCTACCCTGCTCTTCTATTATTACCCTGCTACCAACATCTTGATTTTGTCCAGCCCTTGTTTCTTTGCTTCTAGAGGGGTTGCTTCCTGCCGGTGAACACCAAGTCTGCTTCCCTGTGTGGTGAGCTTTTCTTTCAGCTTATTTTGTTTCTAGTTGGTTCAGGCCAACAAATCTCTCTCACCTTCTTTGTAGTGACATCTGAGTCAACTCCAGAAGCAGTTAGAGGCTGACTCTGGTAATGTAGGGAATGTGTGTAGCTCTGTAAGAGAGCTGTAGGGGGACAGATAAAAGGCCCATGTAACCTGGTGCCTCATCTACAAACCTTTACTGATAGCAGGTGTATAACAGAAGGCTACAAGAACAGAGGAACCTTACAGTGCAATTTCTCTAAAATACACTCTGAATATTTATGATTCAGAGATTTCTCATGTCAGAGGAAGGTTGTATTCTCAAATTCTAAGGTTTTTCCTTCATTAATTTTTTAATTCATTAATAATAGGCTATATTTTGAATTAACATAATTCTTTTTTGTGTCTCAGACATGCTGAAGCAAGAAGCTACACGGTTTTATTTATTTAATAAAGCAGTACTTTCTTTTCTTTTTTCTGAACCTGTCCCTGAGTTTCTCAGCAGACTCCTGATAGTCTTTGCATCAGAACAGATGACCGAGAGTTATTTCCATTAACTTCCTTGGTGGTCCTTATGTCACTTGGAAGCCCTGTCTACCTTCTGAATGGTTATTTAAAACACCAGCAGTAACATGACCTGTCTTGTGTGAGGAGAACTACAGTAGCAGTTTCAAAAAATGTTAAATTAGCTGGAAAGTTACATTCTTTAGATTTTTTTGTATTGCTCTCAACTTCTGTTCAATGAGTCTTTTAAAGCTTGACATCTATTCTCTGCATAATACAGTCAGCAAGACACTACCTTTGTGGCAGCAGCTTTATTCAAGAAGAGAACACTGCAATCCATGGCTTCTATGCAACAGACAGCATTTTAATCTTCATGTTATTACAGACCACTAGAGGGTTTTCAGGGCTGTCTTCATGTGTAGTTTTGATAGTAAAAAAAAAAAGGTTATTTGGCTTCCACACTTTGTAGTAAAGCTTTTCTCTTCCCTAGATAACCAACAGAGCTCCTTGGACTGAACTAAGATAATTTTCAAGGCAAAGCACTGATAGATACATAAGAGACTGGAGGCCAAAGTTTGTCTTATTTTGGATGGACTTGGTTATGGTATCCAGATAAATTGGTGATAGGAATCTCTGCTAACACAAAACAGCTGCAGGCTGCAGATGGGGTAAATTCCAGTTACGGAGGTAGCAAATTTCTCACTAGCTGACAGCATGGGAACAATATCAGAATGTTTCACTCGTCAGAGTTTCACATATAACTCCCCAATTTCTTTTCACAATCATAAAGCTATTCTTTACCAAGGTTAAATAGGACTTCTCTTGTCTTTTCATGAAACGTGAATCAGTTCTGCATTAGGACCAGGGAATTACAAGCCTGTAAATGTCCTGGTCCACCTTCCTATGGGGTATCAAATCAGTGAGCTGGAGGTAAATACAGAATTGCTCCTCATCAGTGATTTGATGAATAAAGATCTATACGGGTAGTCAGAGATTTTGCTTTGAAAGTTTGGTCCATCTCACAAAGTCTATTTTCATGAAATGAAATGCAATATTACTGATTTAAAGGGGTCAGGAACAGAACACTAGTAACCAGTGTGACATATTTATAGCTCATAACAATGAAACAACTCAACATACTTTGCAAGGCTGATATAATGGGTGAACAAACTCTTTCCTTGGATGCACCAGCAGACAAGCACTGCAATGATGGTTTTTTTCCCTATTTGGCCCTGCTCACCTGATGCTGACACATTTCCTGCATCGTGGAATGACATGTCCAGTTCTGGTGTTGACATTTTAAAGAGGATGTTGAAAAACTACAGGGTGTGTAGGGAGGAGTCACAAACATAGCTCAAGGGATGGAGAAAAATATTTATGGGGATCAAATTCGATCTTATCTCAAAGAGGACCTGAGACAGCCATGATTGGTGCATTAGTAACCTTCCTCAAAGGAAAATAGAATATACAAAATCGTCCTTTAATCTTGCAGGGAAAGGCATAACAGAAAATTTATGGAAATTGAAATTGAGTAAATTCATATTAAACATTTTTTAATGAGTGTGATTAACCATTGAAATACACAGAATCAGAGCATAGCAAGTTCTTGATCTCTGTGCCTGTGTCTGTGTTAATATTTTACAAAAAACCAGGCTCTCATCAGCAAAGTTATAATCTTTCAGCCTAGATGTGGGCTTAAATGGATCACAGTCACCCTTTTATGGATTCTGGTCAAGACTGGCTGTCTTACACATTTCTGAAGCAATATGTAAGCCAAACCACAGTACAGGCTGTTGGACTCCATCCAGGAATAAAAGTGTGTGATTGACTGGCCAAGCACTTGGTCTTTTCCAGCCAAGGGTAAGGTTTTGTTAGCAGATCTACAAATCTACACAGCCCTCCCTGTTCACAAAATGTTCTTGAATACCCACACTTGCCCAAAGCAAGCCTGCTTGCAAAAATCACTTACTTTCACAGAGGGGAAGTACCACAAGAAGTAATACAACCAGCATTACAGCTGTGCCTCATGAATGAGTGAAACCAGTAGCTATTGCCTCCTGGAAATAAAAGTGCAGGAGGCCTATCAGCTTCTCAGGTGCTGTTTCACCTGCAGGTATTGTTGTTTGTGTTGCTTAACACAAAAACGTGTAACAGTGTTATCGTTCACTCCAGCAGACACAGCACTGCTAATTACTCCATCATGTACAACTTCACAGTGATATAAATAGCCCAGTTAGTGTTGTTTTACATTATCTAGCAAAGATCCTCCGTAGTCTGCATAGGGAACGGAATTGCTTGAAAAGAAAAGCAGGTCACTTTAAAGATGGATGCTGTAATTTCTCTGCACACGCTTCAGACACTATGGTTTGCTTGAATCAATTCAGTAGAGAAGGAAAATGGGAATGACAAATAGAGTGATGAAAGAGATGAATAAATGAATAGTCTTATTGCTGAGAATTCACCTAAAGCAGAGATGTAGAAGCTGATGCAAATACTATTTGCCTCGGATTCTCCTAGATACAATACTTCACAGTTCCCCCTCCAAGTTAAATCCATAACTTGAATCCCTTTTCCCTGCCTGCATAAGGTCATGTTTTATTGTTGCCAACAGAATGGCTTCTTCTAGAGCCCTGCCTTAAGGGCCTCTTGTGTGTACATTTGCGCTGTACCCCAGAGCTGAGAAATTCTGCTGTATCTGATCTGGGCTGCTTACTCAGCTTTGGTGCAATGGCAGACTCTATGTGGGAGATTATGCCTGATGGATGGGACTCCCAGATTTCAAGCTGAGATTTCCAGGCTATAAATAGATAAAATCAGGAAGAAATTGTGAAACAGGATGGTTTGGGTCATTTTTGCTCATGCATATGTATGGCACAGCTAGAAATTCTGGACAAATGTCCTACATCCTCAAATTCTGCCTAGGTAAGATTTCCAGCCAGTAAATATATCTAAGTGGGAAAATATGTTTAAAAGGGTATCATTATTAATCTAAGCATCTATAACAAAATATTAGAAAAACTGGGAAGTGTAGACCTGTCTCTTGGAGAGGGAATTGACAGAGAAAGTTATTAAAACCAAGTTGAGGAAAGGAAAATTTAGTCTTAATGAATATTTGCTGGTAGTGAGATATTGTGCTACACAGTTGAACCACTGAAAGGAGGCAGTGTGGGCCTCATTTCATGGCTGAAGAATGAAGAGCATAATCCCAGTTAGACGTTGGGAAAAGCAGGTGACACAGGAGCCTGAAATTTGTTTCGTCTTTTTCCAAATCCCATAATCATTGCTGGCATCACAGTCTTTATGTGCAGTACATTTTGCTTGTGCTGTGTGTCTGGTATGCAAGGAGGATTCATTTACTGGGGGCCAAATGGGTTATTACCATAGCCAGCTTGGTTCCAGGAACACCATTTGGCTCCCTTGTGGCAACAGGCTGGAAGTTCTTCCAGGCAGGTTCTCATACGTGAACATAGGTAGCACAGGTCACTGAAACGAGGTCTGTGATCTTCCAAGGATACTTCATTCTGAGATTGGCTTCTGCTTGTTCTCAGGTAGCTAATTTTTCTTTAAGACATGGAAATAAATATTTTCCTGGTGTTTCTTTTCCACTCAAACAGCCATATGGATTGCCACAGGGAGAGTTGATTGACAGCACGAGAGAAGACAGTCCAGCTCAGAGTGCATCAAAGAGTGATTCCTCTCCTCCAGGGTGCCATCCGCACTCTGGAAATCTGAGACCTTCTATCCAATGGCAACCACAGGAATTAGGCAGAATGTAATGAAGGGATCTTGACAAGGAGGTGCAGAGTCACTAAGTGGATTAACGGGAATCTGGATGAGCACCTCTTCAAATGTACTCATGGAAAGGACAACACTTCCATAGAAGGAAGCACTTCTATACAGGAATAAAATTTCTATAGTGTTGGACGTGAAGATTTTCCCTAAATTTGCACTGAAGTGACATACATTTTGTGTCATAAATTCTTTAAACTTTAAAGGAAGCTCGAAAACAACTTTAGCATATTATTTTTCTGAGCAAACACATGTAAAAGGAATGTTGTAAATCTCATCCATTCCTTGAGACGACACTCAGCCACCTGCATGTCTCAAGGCAGAACCAATGTTTCAAGAAATTTGCATGCAGTTGTCCAAGGAATTTTTTATGCATGTCTCAAGCTCTATTTGCTATGCAAATTGAATAGTAGCACACCCAAAATATCTTACATGTGTCTGCCTATTTGCAAATTGAACTATGTAAGTTAATAGGCAGCAGAAAACTGGGTCCCCACAGCAAAGTACAGAGATCTACAACTTATAAATCAGCAGGACCTCTCTGTTGCTGCCTCATAACTCAGTCGCCAGTGAAATTACCTCCCATCTTAGATACCTCCGGCAAATTCGGTTTTCGTCTGCCAGTCTTTCTAACACCACCATTTGCAAGAATGCCACCCCTCCACAGGCTGGCTCCAGAGCCCAAGGAAGTCAACAGAAAACCTCTCATTTATTTCCACTTTAGAGAAGACAGGAAATAAATAGACATATTGCACACATTGTCCTAAAGAGGCTTTTCTTCATAGCAAATTACTCAAGGTACATTTGTGAGGAGTTCAAAAGTGTTTTGATGGAAATGAATATGTGTCCTGAAAAATCAAGAGAGCTGAAGTCCAGGAACTCAGAATGTAGCATGTACTGTGTGGGTTTTTTTATAAAGATTAATTTACAGCACTTCTCAGGGGACTCAGCCTAAGTAGTTGTGACAGACCAGACAGAATAACCCTTTTATGCACATTACCTCGACTTCTAGCAACACTGCTGTGATGTTCTTCTTAAGCTTTTTGGTGTTTTAAAGAGAGATGGAAATTCTATTACCAAACATTTTTAGCTTTCAAAAAAATGCTGCTGTCTTTGGAAGCAAAACTTTCAGCAAGAATTAGTCTATCTAGACAAAACTCCTACATGAAAAGCACTTCCAGCTGAAAAAAATAAAACTGGAAATAACCTATTTTGATGTCCCTGACATAAAGTTTTATTTTCCATTCCATCAGAATTCTATTTGCAGATTGGTTTTTAACAAAATAAATAAAACTGAATTTACGCTAATGTTTTGAAATTACAATGGTGATTTTTTTTTCCTCACACTAATTCACAAACATAATTGTTTCTATTAAAAAGGTTTTGCACCTCTCACCTGGTTTGTGCACTGAAAACATGACGAGATTTTCCTTCCTTACCACCTCCTGCCAAGCTTCCTGGAGTAAAGAGACCTGGGTTTTCACCACTTGTATTAGCAGCTCATTACTGACACCTTCTTTTTTTCTTTGTGTCCATGCAGGCTGCTGCATTTTTAGATCCTTTAGCCAAGAAACTCTCATGTGTCCTAGATCAGTGTTGCCTAGAGCAATGCTGCAATGATCCCTGCCCTTTTCTTGGACGGAGTGCTCACTGCAGCACTGGGAACTCTAGTCTAAACACACACCATGCCTTGGACACAAAGCATTCTAAGCATTTTGCAGCCCTAAAGTTAGCATTTTCTGGGCTTTAAACTCAGCCCAATGGGCAATACATGCCAAAAGTCCTGGCACATTTCCTGCAAGGTAACTCTACAGTAGAAATGAGTGAAGAAGAAGGTATTTCTGTACCTCCTCTGTGTAATTCTGCAGAAGTTTTTGTTCAGCATGAGTGCAAACAGAAGGACAGGGACTCCGGGGTGACTTTTGCGACCCTTCCTACCCAGCATAAATAAGTTTCTATTTATCTCAGTGTGGCTTTGTGAAAACTGAGCCATTAAGATTCAAATGATTGAAAGGTGATAGAAATAGCATAGGCCATGTATATGAACATAATCAGATTTTAGACCCTGCAGACTTCTCTCCCGCAAGGGAATTAAACACAGCTGTCTGATACCTGATCATTAAGTTTTATTCCAGGATAGCAGGATTGCTTTGATTTATTGCATAAAGCACTTATGATCATAGGATGCTTGGTAAAATACAGATGAACTGCTCTGAAGTAGGCACCTACAGATAGCTGGATTTTGGGAAGCCCAGGAGGTCTTGCCTCTCTCTCTGAAAACTCTTACTTCTTTTCAACAGGATTTTGAAAGAAGAAGAAAAGGAGTGAGCTTTCAGGCACCCCCAGTTTAAATCAGCATCTTTCCTTTTGCTGCTGGGAGCTCATGTTGTGACAGGTCATTGCAAGGTTTGTAAACACAAAGATGAAAGTAATTGAACCTCTTGAGGGAAAGGCAGAGAGGTTAAAGCTGGAGGTAGCAGCAGGATGCCACAGGGTGGGAGGGGAAGTCTAGGAAGAAACCTTGAGATTTGCTTTTCCCTGCGTGGCAGGGTTTGAGCTGATCTTGTCTCCCCTAAGAAGCCTTGCTGTTTCTGTAATGGGGTTGTTATAATTTGAAAGCTAATTGTCCTTCATAGAAAAAACAGACAAAACTGGTGGTGTTGAGAGAGGAGGAAGCTCTAACAAAGGGAAACCTGGCAGAGACATATGACAGAGCCCCTCCTTACCCAGTCCAAAACCAAAAATCTGAACAGAGTCTCCTATCCTATTAGAGAAGAGAGATGCCACTATCCTATATTACCCTACCCTATCATGTGAATTGCTACTTGCCAGCTCTTGGTGTTCTCTAAGTATGAGCATACACTGGACTGATCATCACTCTCTGAGTTTCAGACTTTGAGTTTTACTAAAATTCAAAGCAGTGTGGGCTTAGGAAAGGAGGCATTAATGTTTGTTCTTTCATCTGGGAGGGTTCATAACCAATACAGGGAAATACTCAAATAAAAACTGTTTCAGAAGTAAAAAAAAAAATGGGTTTGCATAAATACAAAATACAAAAAATATAAAATTGGCTTTTGACTGAAACAAGGTTAACTATCCCATGCCAATTTTGTCCTTTTCCATTAAGAATTCTTTCCACAAAAACTGTGGTGTTTGTGGAGGACAATAATTCTTGTGTGCCTTGCCCCACCTTCATATGCAGTGCAGGGCATCATAGCACGATTTCACCCCCAGTACTGCACGACAGTAGCACCCCATGTCACACATTTCTGCTGGCACAGGAGATGCTGCCATTGAATTTTGTGGTCTATTTTTAACTTTCATCATTTGCTGCGCATTAGAATTTGATTAATCTCTCTGAAAATGAAAACTTTAGCAATTTGGCACAATTTAGGCCCACATAACTACAATATTTGGACATAAGTCAGTATTTGGAATTCTGAAAATGATGCTGCTATTTCTTTAGAGTACTCCCTCAGCCTGTAGGTCTGGCACTCACACCCAGTCAAACACAGGGAGACTCTACCCTTAGCTCTTTGATATATAATGTTCATTATTATCCTGCATATTCCCGAGAACCTGTTGCTTTGATTTTCATCTGGTTTTGTTTAAGCATGCTTGAGTTCATGGGATGTTTTGATTGTCTCTTCAATACTTTTACACATAAACTCTCTGGTATAAAGCTGTCATCTGTCTCTGAAATATACACCAAACATACTGGAGTTCTCCTCTCTAGAGACCTCCTGTTCTCTATGAAAACCTGAATAAAATTCATTTGGGTGTTTCAAAGACAATAATTAAAAAGTGAAAAAAAAACCTTTTGCAGGACTGAGGGAGTCAGATTAAATTGTTTTTACCAGCATTATGTCATCCAAACAATGTTCTCACTGCAACAGCAAAAATGTGGTTCAAGTTAGCCTACCCTATACGATTCATCCTCAAACTACACCACAAATATTAAGCAGTTTGTGCCACATGTGAAGTTTATACTCTCTAGACTGAGAAGGTGTAGAGGAAGACTTGGCTTGTACAACAGAATGGCACCAACACTGAATAAAGCTCATGGGCACCACTCATTGAGTAATGATGAACAGTTTGGTGGCCGTAATTGCTGTCCCTTTATTGTCACTGGACCAGTCCTAACCTCTGATGCAGCAGTGGAGACCAGTGCCATTGTTTTACTGTCACTTACCTGGTCTGTCCACTGAGGGCCATTGCGATGGTGAGGCTCATCATCAGTTCAGGTAACAAAACTTTTGATCATAGGGTCTGGTGGAGCCAACAGCTGCCCAGTGGCATGTGTGACATCCTGAGCTTTCCAGTGTCCTTAGCAGATAATTTAGAGCTCGACCTGGCAGATGAGTGTGTCATACCACAGGCAGATTTTGTCTTAACCTGGGTGGGCAGTGCCCCATGAGCAATGTGGGCAAAGGCTGCTGGTGCTGATTCAGCCCTCTGCTGAATCCACAGCCCAGGACAATCCCATGTGGGATTCCTCCTCTCTCCATGAGTGATTTATATTATAATAATGCTCAGAAGCCCATTCAGGAGCCTGCTGCCATACTGATGGATATCACAATAACCCCTCACTATGGGCTAAACAAGCTGCTGTCTTCTGCCAACTCCATTGTGAGAAGAATTGGCTCCACTGTGGATTTCTTTACTTCTCTCAGCTGGAAAGTCTTTACAGCTAATGCTAACACTGGTCACATACAGTAAAGGCAATCACTGTTCCCAGAACTTCCAAAGGTTTGTATTAGAGAGCAGTAAGCTGCAGTGATGTGAAGAAACTCATTTCACTCTTCTGCTGATGGATGAAATGAAAGGCTCGGCTCTTGCTGAAGAGAGACATTGTGGGTGCACAGTGCTGCCTTCAACACGCTGGAAGGGTTTTCTGATGCACTTTTTGGGACCTGCTGCAAAGAGCTACATCAAGCAGCTCATTCACTACTAAAAGCAGCCATATGCTGTATCAGCCCTGCAGATCTCAGGCATTGTGCTCTGTGCGTGCTTGGTCAAAGCCTCTGACACTTATGTGTTAGTGGAGAGCACAGCTGCTGTTGTGACACAGCAGTTCCTCAGAGGTGTCTGAGTTCCCTGCAAAATGAGATCAAATGCTCCAGCTGTGGAAGATGCACTGTCATTATTTAGTTTGTAACAAAAAGCAAGTAGAAAGAGCTGGAAACTCGGCAAGAAAAGTTTGTTCTTCATCATTGGCTTTGGCAGAATAAAATCTAGGTAGGGAATTTGCCATAAGGAGCAGATGGAGGATTTCTCAGAAGAAATCCATGAGAGACACCATTAAAACTGTATTTGTTGACTTCATCTATCCCAGGCCTGACTCATAACATTATGTGTGACTCAGAACAAAGTGAAAAATTGGTGCATTCTGAGCTTAGAAAAGATTCTGAGGCACAGTTAGGGAAGGAAGCTGGGAGTCCTCACAGTGTCCTGTTCCAGCAATAAGTAAAACACTTATGTACTCTAATGGAAACAGGGAACACTATATAGCTTTGGTGCAAATTGTTTATTTTTATGGCCTGTCACCTTTGAGGCAATAGAAAAATTATTGTTACCCTTAGTGAAAACGGCGTCTGTCTCTGGGATCAAGCACTGCGTGCTGTCCTTGTGATAATGTGGGACACAGCTGAAGCTTCAGAGCTTGCTGATATCCAGGGGAGTTCTGCACTGACTTCCATGGGTACCATATAAGTCCTTTATTCAGCTACTTCATTAAATGTTTCTTTTTTACAGGGTTGTTACTGTACAGGTCTGATGTACACAGGACACTGGAAAGCATTTTTACTGTCAGCCCTCTGTTTGAACCAATAGGCAGTTTGGAATATTATGGTCCATTATTTTTGACTGAGGCCCTAAACTTCACTGTGAAAATGCTGTCCTTGTAAGTTTGCTATCCTGAGCGTTGGCATAAACACAGGTTCTTGCCAGCTGGGAGACACGTAAAATAATTTCTGATGATCTGATTAACGCCTGGGTACTCCCAGGCAGCAGCAGGATGCCTGAGCTGGGATCACTGCAATTTTAGCAGTGGACTAAACCAGGAATGAGACTGTACAGTCCTTTCAGAGATATATCTCCTCCTTGGCTATTTATGCTCTGCATGCCAGCAACTCACATGCAAAAGGATAAACCAGAGCCCAACTCACACGTTTTACCTGAGGACTAAGCTTTACATAAATCCTGTTAAAGCTTTAAAGTGCATTATAGGCCAGTGAGCAGGAGATCCCCTTCAGGCTGGTGAACATGGAATTTATTGACCCTGTTTCACCAAAGTCATTTTGGGGAAAGTTTTGGGTTTGTGCCAGCAGCAGCACCAGAGGGAGAGATAACAACCTGCACCTCCTGGCAGATTCCCACCAGCTTTTGAAGAGCTCGGCTGCATTTCATCTTACAACTTTATTGATCTAAAACAAAGAAATAAGGAAAACGTAAGAAAAGGAAATGATACTAGGCAGCCTTGCTATACAGTTTTGGCACAGATTTTGCCCTAGCCAGTGATTTTAAAAGCTGACATGGGTTTGAAATACAATTTGAAAAAATAATGGAAAAATAATAGGAATGTAAATAGTGGTGCTAAATATGAAGATAGCAGCCCTGGAGGTTGGGATCACATCTCTTGTGTGTGTGGTAGCACCCCATCTTGGAATCTCCTATTGGCACCATTGTTGACAGGATCCCACCCCTGGCTCCTCTCTTCCAGTCATTTATGCCAGCCAGGTGCAGGTTTCTTTGTGATAAACTAGACAAAATATGAAAGCTTTCAGACACTGAAGCATATCAACATTACAGCTAAGCAGTGAAGCTCTGTATTGCCTCTTCTGCCTTTTAAATCAAAGAAGATTTCACAACTGCCCAGTCTACATGCTTTTGCAGAACTAACTTCTGCAGTGATACAGTTAATAAACAACTGTGCTCTTTTATCTACCAATTTGAGAATGACAGGTGTTAAAATGCTCTAAAAGATTTCAATAGGCCTTTTTAAATTTAAAAAAAAGAAAAAAAAAAAAGGCACCAAGAGCCTTGTATCTTGCTCCGGCTCCCAGAATAGATTTTTCAAATGGCATATTTGTTTGTAGATTGTCTCTGTACTTTGTTGTGAGAGAGTTGGGCCAGGCAGTGGGATGATCAGGCAACCCAAAGGAGCTGTTGTCACTGATGATTTCCATCCAATTCCTTGCCAAGAGCAGGGAGCTATAGGGGAAGCCCCAGTTTCTGGTACGTTGTGGTGAGTGGGAAGGCCACTTCTCTGAAATGTAGGCAAAGCTGAATATCGTCACCCAGGAGATTACTTGGGTCAGACCATTCCTGCTGCAGAAAGGGAAAAGAGATGAGAGGATGAAGAGTGGCAGCAGGAGGAGCAAAATGTGGCATTGGGGAGGTGAATTGATCATCCAGGTGCTCCTTCTTCTTCCTCACAGATGACAACAGCAGCCTGGTGCTCCAAAGCTTCGACACAGGGTTTGTCTAAGGGCTGCTGCTACAGACTCTGCAGATACAGCAGCCTGCAGCCAACAGCTTTAACCCAACAGCACCTCTGCAAAAACTGGCACAAGCCATTAAAGCTTCAGGAGTAATGAGTCCTGAGATGGGGTAAGGGAACAGACGAGATGATTGCAAACACATGTTTCCCCACGAGACTGTAGGAGCAAGAGAGAGTTTGCATTCAGTCAGTGTACCTGGATTTTCACTGTACTTTTAAAGGGGGGATATTCTGAACATGTTATATACCTTTTTTTCTCTCCTGCATCTCCAGACAGCTTTTTCCTGGAGTTACCTGTGCCTGCCGCTGTGATCAGGTGAAAAGAGCTGATATATTTAGCAAAATGATTTAAAGCACAGCAGGGAATAAAAATAAATCAATTAAGGTTTAAGTATCTGAAAATCAAAAATCAAACTCATATTTGTTCTTAATGATCCCTACCCTTATCTGTTTTAATTCAAAAAGAGCCTCTTGGGTTGAGAAGGCTATTATCATCAACAAATGCCGTTCTTTAAAAACAAACAAAAAAAAATAAAAAGAAAATGCCTGTTAAGTGCTGAATGCTAGCAAGTTTAATCGGCCAAGATTAAACATGCTTTTAGAGAAATATAACTACCCAGAAGGGAGAGGAAGGGAAATAAAAAAAAAAAAGAAATTTCTGCCTACAAGGTCTGTTTGATGTTTTCAAATGTATCATTCAGCTCCTGTCTCTCAATAGCTTAATCCAGACCTCTTTGGGCCCTTTTCCTGGGTCTCTTCCTCTTGGTCCACAGTCACAGACTTGGGATACTGCTTAGGGATAGTTTTAGACCCAAAGGACCTAAATGAAAAGCTATAAAACACCAGAATGCATTGGTATTTGGCCCAAAGTTCCCCAATATAGACATCTGGATGAAAACATATTAGTGTCACTACACTGGCCAGTTGCTTTCTTCCTGTACACAGCAAATGTGATGCACAGCCCTCCTGTGGTGGTTCAAGCCAAGGCACTTCTGCCATATTCTCAATGAACTTGAAGTATATATGTGGCTGGTTACTGCTGCTCAGCTTATGGGGGTAACATTAATGTTAATTCCTCATTGCTCAGACACATTTCATTGCTCTTAAACAGGAGCTTAAATTTTCACCATAGCTCATGATTTGGATGACCTTGGACACATGTCAGCTTCTCCCCAGCTGGCCTCTCTGGGGCAGATGTATCTGGAATACGTGTATCCAAGAAATCAAAAATATTCCTCCTTATTCTGATGACAGCAAAATAAACCAAAAGAAAATCTCTAAGAAAAATCCCTTGACAAATAAGATTTCCCGGTCCCCTATTGAAGGTTCTTTCCCATAGAGTTCTCATAAACTTCATTTGCAATACATCTGGCTGACCTGAGCTGAGTCTCGATGTCTCATATTATTAATCTGAAAATTGTGTGAGACTGAGTCTTGGTCCAAGTGAAGCCAAATGAGGATAATTCAATGACTTCTTTTAAACCTTCTTTTGAAAGTTTGAAACCATACCTTCATGTTCCTTTTCAAATCTTGCCATGAATTATTTGTTCAAGGGAGTTTAGGGAGGAGAAGTAAATTAATTCAAATCTCCATGGCTCCTGCACAGTGCCCTCATTTTTTTACCATCCTTCTTGGCCGGGGATGAAGCACACAGCAGAATTAATAGAGACTGGCAGGAGGGCAGTGCAATGTGTCACTCATCAGTATACACTTCTTTGACTTCAGACCTTTTCCAGCTGGATCTACTCATAAAAACCCCCAATGCTCCAGCTGGAAATGGCTGGTGACTCCAACCGTGCCGCTGTGACTCTGGAAAACTCCTGCAGACAAATTAAAACAGGAGGAGACTGATGGTCCCCTGATTCTGCACACACTGACCCCAGCACCTGCCTGTAGCCTCCCTCCTCGCTGAGCAGCAGCATTAGCTAATGTGTTCTTGATTGCTGCTGCACTTAAGCAAATGAACTAATGCAAAGTTGTTAAATGCAGAGCAAACAATTAATTAAACACTTTACTTTTGTGCTGTTTGGAATGGGAAAAATAAACCAAAACGTGTCTTTTCTCCCCAGCCATTGCCACCTCTCACACATTTTATTTTTACCAGCACAGCACCGCTCTTCTAATGACCTGACTTTTCATAACATGGACTTAATAGCTCAATAAATGCCACTGTGAGAAAAATAGATTCAGCCAGTATCTCAATGTCCCCCAACTGCTTACAAAAAAAGTTTTCTTGACTTTAGGTCTCTATTTTAGGGAAATATGAATCCTGGACTTAGTACCTGCTAGGAGATACCTACCCTGTTCATTTCTGTAAGGTCAAAACATTTCTCCAAGCAGAGTCCTCCCAGAGAGGGTATTTTGAAGTCTCAAAACTCATTCAATGTAAGCTTTTATAGTCATTAAACTCCGAGGATCATTGACGAGGTAATTTTTTTCTGGCATTGAAAATTGTTTAGCAAGAGCTCTATTCCACAAGTATATAAACCTACTAGAGAGAATCAAGATATCTCTGTGGAACAAGCTGAACATACAGAAAAATCAATTCTCACATCTTTGAACAAATACTAAGTTTATATCCCTTCCTTCTGCAGAGGATAGCATTTTGAGATAGAAGGCATTCAGAAGTAGGAAACTCAGGAGAAAGAAGATGGAGGGACCAAATGATAGAAGTTGACCAGGTTGTGAAACCACAATTCCTAATCAAATAAACATCCTTTCTCAGGGATTTGCTCTGCAAACCCCTCTCCTTCTGTCCTCTATTTTTGGGAGATATAAAATTCACTTTGAGCAGTGCTTCAGGGCTAAAACTTTTATCAATGATTTGAGTCAGCTAACAATTTTACTTTGCATATTTTAAGGGGGAAAAAAAGGCTGTACGAGGGATCTCAAGCTGATAAAATTTGAAATAAACAAAAAAAAACCCGACAAAAACAAATTGAAGTTAATTTTCCTGAAGATGCTCCTTAGTATTTACATAATGGGTTTGTATTTCTAAAAAGAAAATTTTGCAGATCATTGAACCACAGCACAGTGACTGAGTTTGCTACTAAATCATTCAAAACAAGAGTTATTTAGCTTTTAGAAGAAGCAAACATATTGTTGCATAAGACTCTGAAAGGACTATTACAGTTTTTGTGCATCGTTAAAGCAAAACTCCCAAATAATCCCTTAGTATGTAGGTTGGAAAACCGTAGCCTGTAATGAAGCTATGAATATTTATTATAGCAGAACTACAGCAAGTGAGAAGCAGCCTTGGCCTAATAGTCTATAATGCAGCTGGCTGCATAATCTGAATATTACAAAGTCAAGAATTTACCAAAGCTAAATAACAGCAATCTGCTGTGCAGCTGAAGCAGCTGGAGATATGGGAAGAAAAGAACCTCCGCACGGTATTGGACCGGAGGTGACCGTGCTCCAGCCTTTGGCCTCCCTCAGGGGTCAGCAGCAAGTGGAGAGGGCCAGCAGCATTTCATGGCATTCACAATCCTCTACTATCGCAAACAGGTGTCGGGGGAACAGCCCTGCTGCATGCCTCTTTCCTGTCCCTGAGGTCATATTTCAGCTGTGTCCCAGAGAAATTCGGGTTTCCAGCACAACACTTGAGCAGACTGATGCTGTTCTGGTCCATGTATCCAAACTGTGTCATCCCTACGTTCACATTATATTGTACACAGGGAACGTGGGCACAGCCCAGATCCAGAGACTGAATTAATGGTATTTTCTGCCCTTTTCTTATCATTTTCCTCATAATTTCT
Organism: Melanocharis versteri; assembly: GCA_013397845.1. NCBI lineage: Eukaryota > Metazoa > Chordata > Aves > Passeriformes > Melanocharitidae > Melanocharis > Melanocharis versteri. The sequence goes on from VZTG01000211.1 coordinate 611,031, forward strand.
GACAGACATTTCTATACTTTGATTTGACAGATATTTTTGACCCCCGCCAAGCATAGGGTTAGTGTTTTCAGGGAAATCTGCAATGACTAACTTAGATCTAACTTACGTAGATAGCTGGAGTTATTTTTCCTGTTGCGCATTATTTTGCACCTAGTAACGCTGAATTACCATTTTATTACTCAGCCTCTCCATTTCATCCATCCTGAACTATTTATCTGCACCATCAACTTCAGGATGGTAAAATCTAGATAAGTTTTGTGTTAATACAAACTCTGTCATTTCACTACTCCCTGCTTTTCTCAGATCATTCATTAATATCTTGATTAGCTCCAGTTCCCTGGTATCTTTCATTCTTCCGCGTTGTGTTGCAACTCCTTTTAACAGCAGTCCTTGCAAAGTCATGATTTTAATAAAAAGGTATGAATTTATAAGATTTTTATATCTTATCTCAAAATTACTTTAGGCTTTACCCAAATATAATTATTTACACCTCTTTTTTTTCCCCCCAGTAATTTGGTGGTACCTTCCCAAAACATCCTAAAGACCCAAGCATATTTAATCAGCCTAAGGCCTTATTTTCAGCCCATGTCTTGACTTCTTCAATGAACTATATATAATTTTCTCTTACACTGAAAATTCAGTCTTAGACCTTTTTTCGCAGATTCATTCCCTGTGTTGGAATGGGATTTCTCCCGAGTAAACACTGAGACAAGTAATTTTTTAAACTTTCTTATTATCTGCACCGGGTGTTTAGGAACAATCTACAATTTAGAGGTAACTAATAACTCTCCAAATGAGTAAAACTGAGAATTATATCCACTTTACATTCATTCTAGAGTGAGTAACCCAGTCAATCTATCTGCATATTTATAAATTTACTGAGTCAATTCTTCACTCAAGACAAAAGTTCAGATCCTTAAATGCTCTTGACCTTGAAGTCCTGGTAACTAGGTGTTCATTTAAACATATCAGTCTATTAGTTTCTACATCACATTGGTTGGGGCTTTCTTCCATTCCTTATGTATTTCAGAGTTTATGCTAAAAGAACTGTTCTTTCAAAAAACTTTGGAAGGCTTAACTTGTATCACTAACCAATTTGTTAGGGTTTGATTTTTATCTTTCATCTGCTTTGAAGAGTGTTTTGTTGTTTGTGTTTTTTTCTTTTTCCTCTCCTTTTTCCTGTTTCATGGGAGCATTGTGAAATACAAAATGCCCATGGATGACATGCAGCTCTGTGCCATGATGCTGTACAGGAGTGATCTCAGAGTCAGAGGACACCAAAGGCTGTTCAGATTTAATCAAGATAGCAGCCTCTACTAGTTCTAATTATGTCAACGAAAGGCGTAATGAAGAATTTGAGGGTCTATCCTGTACCTATGGCCATACTGCTTCCCCCATAGCACAGAATCATTGGTGACACAGAGTTCTTATCTGCTCTTATCTCCTCCCTTCTGAGCTGGGACACACCTTTCCAAGCAGCTTCAGGTGACATAAAGGTAAAATACAGTGGACATCCCACATATGGCAGCTCAGTCCCTGGCAGACCTCTTTTTTGTCTCTTTTTCTGCAGAAATCATACCCCTTCTCAGTGAGGACACAATACAGTTTCTAAATCCAGCTATGACAAATCAACATAAATCCTGTAGTCATATTCTGATGAATCCTGGTTCTAAAGGTGGCCCATTTATACCATATTATCACCTGCCTCTCCAAGATTCAAGTCACTAGCTTGTCTTCTGAAGTAAACCTCTATACAAAAGCTGTCCTTCACTGGAAAAAATAGACTTCTGCAGCAGTTTTTCAATCTCATTTTCCCAAGGCTGAGTTTCCTGAACAGTAGGCTTTGAAAGTCAACAGAATCTTTTAAATTAATAAAGAAAAATCTTCCATCTTCTGTTTGAGGATGATTATATTTAGGGGTGGATTTTTCTGGTTTTTATAAAGATGCACATTTTTGTCCCCTTAAGACATCACAAATTGTCTTGATCTAAATAATATGACCTTCTTGCTAACATTAATTAATCCTCCTTTACTGAGAAAACATTTTCCCACAGAGTATTCTTCCTTCCCTCTGGCAAAGCAGTCAACCAAAATAAGAGAGCAGAAAAATGCCGCCTCTTGCACAAAGGTGTGTGAGTGTCAGACACACGCACAGGCAGCCCCCAGGAGTCTCTAGGAGAACCAGGAGCATATGGACACTGGAAATCTGCTTCATTTCTTCTCCAGGTCAGGCTGTCTGTTGGCCATTAAGGATTCTGTAAGCCTGACTGCAACATATAACATTGAAGTTAAGATCACTCCAGTCAAGAGCACAGATAAAATCAACGGCTTATAGCTGCTTACATTTATCAGTTGATGTGGTCAAATTCTTCATGATATGTGATCCATTTGAAAGAATTTTCTTGTGATTGATTTCTCTGTATTTTCTACTTTCAAGGCACCGAACAAATCACAGAGAAGCAGTTGCTTTTCAAACATAGGGTGCTTTCTTTTTTTTTTTTTGCTGCCTATATATNTTTCTTTCAATCATTTTCATGGAAGAAAAAGACTTGAACTTCATATACAACATATATATATATATATACACACACAAACATCCAGGCCTGATGATTTGACCAAAGCCCAGGAAGCCTTCATTTAGTTTTCCACCATAATCCATTTAGCCTTTATCATTGAGAGATATAGGGGAAAATGGCAGTTTTGTAGGAAACAAGTTACTATTTCACATCATCCAAACTACACTGCATGACTGCGTGTTACTACCTGCTGTCCAACGTGAGCAAAAATGTGACTTTCTCCCAGCCCAGTTCAACTCTTCATCAGAGGAAAGCAGTACACCAGTGGCATGGTGAGCTTAAGCAGAGGGACCCCAGCTGACTCAGTTGCCAAAAGAAATATTCATGGAGCCACAGCCTAGAGCAGCATTGCCACAGAAGCCTACAGGAATTTAGCTGGGTATCAGAAAGCTGTTTTACCTAGTAATGGCAAAAACTTGTGAAAGAAGTGATTTGTTTTCATCTTGGTATGCTGAACTGGCCCCGCAAAAGTCCACAGGAGAGCTCCTACCAGGAGGAGGAATGTGGGCCTGGAATGTGGACAAGGGTGTGGTAATCAGGGGATGAATTAGTGTAAAGCACTCTTGGTAGAAAAGGTATCTTATTTTCTAAGATTTGAGTTGCCTTTTGCCTTCGGATGTCGATCACAGCTTGGCTGGTGTGCAGGAATGTATCAGACCATGATCTCCCTATGTTGATACACTAGGTTCTCAAACAGATCACCCAAATTATCTAGAGCACCCAAATTATCTAGCATTGTTCTTATGCTTTGGCTAAACTTATGACACTAGTGAGCTACAAGGTGCAGAGAATAAAAAAAAATTTTAAAAAATAATTAAAAAAAGGACAAAACCAGTGCTTTCAAATTTAGCAAAACCTGTTCTACAATCCTGTTTGTCTCAGCAGTTCCCACACCAGGATCCCTGCTGGCAGACAAATGCATCAATCTCATAGCAAGTTTTGAGTGATTTCCATCCCTCCCAAAAATTATATCAACAGCAAACCCACTTTGCAAATGCTTCTCAAGGACAGGTTTTTGAGTCCAGGGCTGTCTTCTCAAGGAAGAGCCTGTTTAACTCACTATATTCTGCCCCTTCAGCCATGGCACTGTGTGTCCTTATGTGCCAGGCTGGTGTGACAGTCCTTCCTTGGAGGAAGAACCAAGCTGAACTCTCAGAGCTGGGTGGGGCTGGCTCACTCTGGCTCTGTGTGGCAAATAACCTTGCACAGGATTTATTACTGTTGTGAGCCTCTTTCACCAGAAATCTCTAAAGCAGACCCTGAAACCAATCCCAGTTTCCCATTCTGAGATAGAAGGGAGCCGTTTGATTTCATCCTCATGATCTTCACATTAGTTGTTTGGATTTAAAATATTACACAGGGTAAGTTTCTTAGCCCAAAGCTGCTGTTTGTTTCACTGACGCTGACAACTTCTCTACATTTGCCATCTGTTCCAGAAATTGCTTTACCTGGAGACTTTCCTAAGACTTCCTACTTGCAGGAACACCACTCCTAAACTCAGCTGAGGTACCTCAGGTAGATGGGGAGCAGTGCACAGCTCCCCACCCTACAACAGGATAAGAGTCCTGCTGCATCTCTCAGCAAAGATGTAGGGCACAGTGTCACAAAGGATCTGAGACCTTCACATACAAGTTTAGTATGAACAGCAGAACGATCACAAATAGGATAGAAAAGGACCTTGAAAAACCCTCTATTTCATTATGTAAAACAGGTAGAGCAGCACAACTTCTGCCATGCCTTTGCTCTTCATCCATCTTGTCCTTCCTTTGCCCTCTCATTTTCTCTGTTCACGTCATCATAGCTCTGGAGCTGGCTTCTTTAACCCCTCAAAGCAGCTGGGAATACAGTCTGACTGCAAGGTGCTACTACAGGGAATAAAGATCATTGTAATAAATAAGGAAGCAGAAAACTACTGCAGATGAAATAAAATGCAACACATGAGCCATTAAATATTGAACTAAACTCAGGCTGTATAGCCAGACTCAATCTGTTTTTACTGATGGTAAATGATGGGCTTATATAATTTTCAGTATCCTGATGGATGAGATGACATCAGTTGTTTAGGCTGAGCAAGACAGAGTGAAAATGCTGCATTTTACTATTCTCACTAAAAGGCCAATTCCTCTACAGTGCTGAGGACTTGGGAGGCCTCACTACCTTTCTGGTTGGACTCTCGCTCTCTCCAGTGTTAATAAAAGCTGTGGCATTTTGGAGCAATTTGGTTTAGGCAGTTTATAAAAGGTCCTCAAATACAAGCTTGAGGATTGATTACCCTTGTCCGTTTTTAATGAAAATTAACAATGTGGGTGGGAATAGATTTTTATAATTACCAGGCTACTGAAATCATAAAGAGAGAAGATATTTCCCAAAACTCTGAGACACCGTTTCCCTCCAGCCAGGGTCACCATCACATAGTGACTGCAGGGAGGCATGCTTTGTTGCAAGGGAGAGAAAATAAAAATTAACCTCTGATCTACAAAAGCACTGGAGCTGCTGGCAATTAAGCTGTTATTTAATAAGATGCCATGCTTTGAACCACTAAAATTAAGGGCTGGGGGAATCTTTGCCACGCTGCTCCTTTTGCCACTCAGATTCAGACGTGGCAGCCACCTGAGGAGGTTAGAGAGCTGTAATTAAATTAATAAAGCATGGCCCGGCTACTAGAGAGGAAAACAGAGAGAAGAGTGATTGCAAGTAATTACTGGACGTATTGGTGTCATTTAATTTATTTTTTTTCTGCTCTTGAGGCTGGTAATTTTTTTGCTGCTCTTGTTCTTGATAGGGTCTCCAGCTAGAAATCACCTGCCAAGCCACAATTTTTTTATCAGAGGTTAAAAAGAGGTTGAGATGATAGTGGAAGTGCCAGCATCTCTCAAAAATGTGGAGAATTTTTTGCCAGATGGCTGAAAATGTAAAAGATTTTTCTGATTTTTTTAATTACCTTTCCCAAGAAAATTTAGAAGAAAAGAACAAATTTATCATCAGTTCCCACTGGAATACCTTTCCCTAATAAAATTGAGTATTTCTAAAAAGTTTTTGCTTCAAGTATTCCTTCCTGGGTAGAAACAAAAGGACACGGTGTTAAAGAAAATATTGATTAAGATGCTTCAACAACAGCTGCCATTCAAACCACATGTGATGTGTCTGGCTTCTTGGCAACTCCTTGGTGACTTCCTTCCTGAAACTGGCATTCTTCTTTCCAAATACATGACGACATTATTGTCTGTTGTTAAGTCCAGATTTTAAATCATTGGTGCTTGTGAAACTTCTCTGGCCTGAGGTTCAATCCTTTGCTCCATGTTTGATGGACTAAGTCAGAAACACATCTTTGGATCTCAGTTTGCATATTCTATAGCTAGTGCAACATGTTTTTCACAGCTTCTCTCCCCACCACCCTCAAGCCAGGGACGTAAGTTGTAGCTCGTTCAAAGGCTTAACAGGGAATCAGTCTCATAACTCACAGTCCACTATTGAGCTCAAGGCAGTGTTCTGCACCTTTTCACATAAAGATGTCAGGTGGTTTATGCAGAACGCAGCCCCAGGTTGAGCCAGCGCAGGAAAATGTGTTTGTAGATGAGCAGCATATTCACGTATCTTTGGATGGAGCCCAGCTCCCACCATGGAACTCAGAACTGCTCCAAGCTTAGGGCATTTGAAAGATGTGAGACTTTTAGATGGGATTTGTTTCAGCTTATCAGAAAAGAAAGAAAAGCCACCTGCAAGATTTAGATCTATATCCTCATAACAGCCTGTTGAATTTCCCCAAAAGTGTTTTGATCTGCAGGTTTTGATTCTGGCTCACTTGCGTTTGCTTATCAGGTTCGGTTTCCTTCATATTTAGAGCATATATATATATCACAGCTTGAACTCCCTGGCCTTGCTTTCTAAAGCTGTAGGGTGAATTACAACCCCTCCTAAGTAAAAAAAAAAAGAAACACTGAGTGAGTCTGATTTTACTAAAACTTTCCAGGAAAGTGTGCCTTAAAATTGCAGTGTTTTCCGTCTAACAAGATGGAAATGGCTGATGAGGCTGTCAGTTTGGATGTGGAGCAAAAGGTTAAGGTAACCTGCAAAAAAATTGGGGTTTACTAAACGGTTTGAAAAAAGCAGACTTCAGCCATGAGGTCTGTATATGTTAAAGCAGAACCCCAAGCATCCCAGGTGAGTGGAGCAATCATGGGCGTTGAAGAGGCAGAGAGAGACAGGATTGATCCTCTAGGCGACTCAAATTTTTTTTTTCTAGTAAAACGGAGGAGGAAGCAGACCTGATGGCCCATCAGGGAGGAATACAGTTTTCCTGGTTCCCAACCTTGAACGCCATGTGACTTCATCAGTCAATAGAAGAGTAGGAAACAAAACCAAGCTCAAACTTTTGCCTCAGGGACCACTGCAACTTTCTGTAGGGACTGCCTTTCCCAGAAGCTGGTACTTGAAGGAAGACACATGTCACTCTTCTGGTAAAATGGCAGCAGGCAGCTGGTAATTTCTATTGCTCAGTTTTTCAGCTCTCACACAGACGGTTAGCCTAAGAAAAGCAGGAATTGTGGAAGGACTAACCTTAAAACTGACCTTGATGAGTCTTTTCAGACTACTGCCCATTACTAGGTTAGTGTACCCTCTCCATCCATCTATCTGTCCCTGTGTAGCTGAAGTAGCGCAGCCCTCTAGAAGGAAATAGGAATGCTATCACTGCCTCAGCACTTTGAGGTTTTGTTAGTGGTAGGGATATTTCTGCCTTTGCAATCCCCATGTAAGCTCAAATTCGGGTTACAAAGTGTTTGACTTTGCCTTAATTTAGCGCAGAAGAGCAGCGCTGCCCTCTCCAGCAGCCGCACCAGGACTTTTCCTGCCCGTTGTTCTGAGAAGAAAGCTCTTTGAGGGTAATACACAGTTGAGTAAACAAAAGGAACAACTGTAGCAGCTCTGCGTTAAAAAGCCCTGAGGCTCAGAGAGAACAAAAGGAAGAAGATCCGTTTAAAGTCCTTACATTTAAGAGAATTGCAAATAATCTGTGACTGCTAATGTCTTGACTGAAAGTCACTTTCTGAGCACACTGAAGGGGATGATTCTGGACCTTTTGGGAATCCAGACTTATAGTGTTCAGGGACAGTATAGGCACAGACAAAGTTTAGTACCTCACAACTCCAGCACAGATTCACTAAACCGCAATAGGACAACGGCAGCATCTGTACAGCTTCCTAAGGTGTCCAGCTCCATTTTTGGATAAATCTTGTTTAGAGGAGCACCACAGTCAAGTGCCGTTGTGTCTGAGAACATATTAGTGGGATGGCCAAGAAGGATATTTAGTATCCATTAAACTACTTATTCATTCATCCTAAATTAAATCATCAAGGAACTGATCTGAATCAGAAGACAAATTTAGAAACATTTTGAGAAATTTCCCCACAGGGCTTTGGGTACTCCCTCCACGAGGCTCAGGTTCATACACATTTCTGTGGGGATGTTCAGAGGCCGCTTCCTCCCACCTGGCTCCTGCTGGGAGCTTTACATCAGGGCCCCAGTCTCAGCCTGTGGCCTCTCACAGGCTGTAAACTGTCCTTCTGCTTTTTAAAGGCAATGAGGCATTTTGTGGCGTCAGAGCACTGATGTGTTTTCAAAATTGTACATTGCATAGATATCAATCCATGGATTCAAGCACCATATGAGAAGTAAAACCAAAACACTTGCCTGCATAGGTGCTTCTGTCACTGAGGAGCTGCAGAGACAGCCCCTGCTTTGACCAGTGAGAGAAAGAAGGCCAGGTAGGTCAGGCTGACCCAGCAGGATGAACAGGACCATGGCTGATCCCCTGATATCACTGTCGTTCCCTTCAAGTCTGGATCGGTGCTGCTCAGCGCTGCAAATACAGGCAGCTGTGCTCGTGCCTGGAAGCTGACAAAAAGGCTACCAGTGAAGCTTTGTCATTCCCACCCAAGGGAGCTGCAGGTGCTTCCAGGGTCACACTCATTTCTGGAGTGGAGCAGGTCTTTTTGTTGGCTTTGGTAATTCCCTTGGTCAGAATAGAGAGAATTGCCACATAGGGAATTCAGTGCAGACTAGAAAGTGTATGACTTTGACATATTAATCTTCTGCATTTTTTCTTCTTCTTCTTCTGTCCAGGTTAAAATCTTGGTGGATTTCCTGCAGAAATTTACTTTAATGGGTCAAAAACGCAGCTGTTGCATTTGAAGTGGCATGGCCTGTAGGTGACACCCTTTAGAGGTAGAAAAGCATTCAAGCTAGGAGATATGCAGTTCCTTCATCAGTCCCAGGAAAGATGCAGAAAGAGTCAAGCTGTGACTGCTGGTTAGAAATTATACCCTCAGGTTAATCTAATGTTTTAATCAATCAGGTACTTATAGGGAAAGGGATGTTAGCAGCAAGAGGAGTAGAAATGCATTTAGTGAGGGAGAAGAGATTACAGGAGGTGAGAGAGACAGAAGTTAGCCCCTGTGAAATAAATAAAGGTTATGAGATGGCAAGGTGAGAAGGAGTGTGTCACAAGACATAAAATCAACCTATTTTTTTTTTTTTTAGTTTCCATTGCATTTGTGCAGCTGGGTATCAGTGCTCTTTGACCTTGCCTAAGCAAAACCCTGGCCTAGATGGAACCTCTGTCAAGACGAGGACCTGCCTTTTCCCCACTCTCGGGAGCGCTGAGCCCATTCCACATGCCGCGCACAGAGGCACAACACCAAACTGATCTGCACTTCACTCAAAATTTTGCAGTCGTTCCCCAGCTGTTATATTTCAGCCTTAGGACATCACACTGCGGGTGAATGGCAGCTTTTCACTCTGCTTGCTCTCCTCTGAAGAAGGTATTTGTTTGAGTACTCACTACATCTGGCTTTCTTGTTTGTGCCTTTGGTTTGAGTAATTGCCTTAATCTGAATTTCAAGGCTGACACCCTGCCTGACCCTTTTCTACTCACTTCGGTATTGTTTATGGCATCCAGCCTTCTTATTTTTTGCTTTAATTAAAAACTACAGCAGCTTAACGAGCCACTTCTACATCAAATTTATTTCCAAAAACAATATGCATGCATGCATGCATGTTTATGTACCACAGGATTTAACTTTTGGCTTCCAGTACTCTCTCTCATGCATATACATTAGAAATGGATTTCTAAAAAATAGAAATCTATTTTCCATAGATTTATGAAAATAAATCCATAGATTTATGGCAAATAACTCAATTAAAATATTTATGTTTTAGTTGAAAGTGTATCCCCTAAAAGCATTGCAGCAGCTACTGCTTTTCTCACCGGTTCACCACTCTATTTTTACCTCTCAGCTGCTACCACTGAAGCAAACTGTCCTGGCCCTGGGTAACAGTGATTTGGTATCCAGGTGCACATACACGTGTGCAGATGCAGCAGGTTTAATTGCTGTTTGCTTTGCAATGCAAGCCTCTTTAATTTTCCATTCGTTAAATAAGGAACATGCAGCATTTACGTAATTAATTTGCTCAAATAGTTTAGCGATTGAGCTCATGATCTTCGTGCCTGTTTCAGAGGCCACTTCCCGGCTGCTGCAGCCCCGAGTGCTCCCCTGCAGTGCATCACTGCTTCTCCAACAAGAGCACATTGACCTCCTTGAACTTTCTCTCACACCTACCTGCCAAGCTAGTTTGCAGCTGAACTCTCTGATCCTCTAATCTCATTATCCCTTCTTCCATGGCTCCCTCATCCTGCCCTCTCAGTCTCCTTGCTGATCTCTTGGCCGCCTCCTCCCGCATCCATCCATTCTCCCATTTCAGCCTTCACCTGACCTACCTCCCCACTCCAGCACCATCCCAGCCTGCTCAGATCATTCCTATGCTGTTCAGCAGCCTGCTGTGCATCTGTCCTCTCCCTCAGGTCCTTTGTTCCTGATACCATCTTAGGACCACAATGTCAACTGCATATTCAATGCAAGAATTATGAAGATCCTTTCATGCCTGTGCAAGCAAGAGGACAGATGTAATAACAAAATATTAGGTAAAAGTCTCAAAATATCACTGAAAAAAAGATGTTGCTAGATCGGAGAAACTGATTAGGACCGGCAAAATATTTTTTTCCTGATGTAGATTGGGTTATCCAGAAAATAGCAATAGAAGGCAAGCAAGCCCCTTCCTGGTTGTGCATATCTGATTTATATTTTAATAATACATGTATCAACATGTATAACAAGACTTCCAGAACAAATACACAGCTGACTATTTACATGTATCTCAAGTCCTGAGGGAGCGGTGTGTGTGATGTTAGTTACAGGGATGTTGGAAGGAGATGAGGATCACCTGGCATTAAGGCACATAAAGACTTCTGTCAGTATGTCAGGCTTTCATATCAGTCAATTGTTACAATACCTGCATAAAAACTCTGTCAAAACAAAATTTCAACTGGCTGGTGGCAGAAAAGGATATTTTTAACTTCAGCTGGTTTGAATTTCCTGTATATTTATAAAAATAAAATGTTCCTTTCATGCTTGAAGTAATTCTTCTTTCTGTCAGCTGGTTGGATTTTTTTTTCTTATGAAATCCAAATGAATCATGAGTGTTCCTTGGCTGACAACACAAATAGTCTTTATGTTTCATAATGCAATCAGAAATTTTCCTGGGATGCATTTGTTGGGGTTTTTTTCTTTTTTTTTCCTAAAAGCATCCATTTGTTACCCTTAAGAAAGCAGTGTCATACAATACAATTTCCACCGTGTAGTTGGAGCTCCAGGCTTTGCCCTGTTTGTCAGTGAAGCCCAGAACTGCCCCGACCACAGACACGGCACAGAGCCGCCCGTCAGTGCGAGACCACAGTTCATATGTCATAAACCCATCAATGCAAGCAAGATATTGTTGATAGAAAGAACAAAAACCTAGCAAAACCCACCTCATGCATGTTCATCACCTGAGCTGATTTGCTGTAGGAAGTACCCAGTTGCTCTAGTGCAGTAAATTAAAAGAGAGATGTATGAGTTATCACCATTTAAATTCAGCATGGGTCACTTGAAAAATGAATATATCAAATAAAATGCCCTGGGTCCTGAACTGACTGCCTTGTGAAGCCTGGATGTTCGAGTTCTGCATTAAACATCCTTGAACTTTCGTCATATTTTAATTTCAAGTGTGGTTCTAGTGATTGATCCTTTCTACACCTTCCTCACAGAAAGCAAACCATTCTCAATCTTGTGTTTGTACAGTGACACCTGCCAAGGGGTCATGCTTGTATTTTCCATGCTTTTTTCATAACTTCCTTGCTAATAGAGATAATGAGTCACTATTGATGAAACAGTTATTGATAAATACAGTAAAATTACTTAGCAGTGCCAAGCTATTCCTGGAGTGGGGAGGAAAATAAAAAAAAAAAGTTAATTTTAACCTGGATTTGTTTCCCTATGAAGTTTAGGAATAGCCACACAAATTTAAGTAGTGGTAGGGGTAAAGGAAAAAGCAGACAGCAGTCCTTGTCTCCTCACTGAGTGAGAATAGCAAAGTTGATTTAACCATGTGCCAATATTCTGTGGTCACCTTGCACAAGAGTACCCACACCACGGCAAAGGAGACTGAGCTGCAGTTGCTGTACAACTGTAACATCCAGATCAAAACAAGTAGAGGCATTTTCTTCAGTGGGATTTTGAAAACAATAAGTTAAAACATTGCATTACTTATGAGAGCATTAAATATTCGGCCATGAAGTATAATATTGAAATAGATATGATTGGAATTTGTCTGTCAGTAATAGCATTTTGGCTGGATGTATTTTGAGAGAAAAGAATGTTAGTTTGGGATTTTTATTTAAAAATGGAAGTTTGACATACAAGAATATATTTCCAAATAGAACAATTGCTAAAAGCACTTTCAAAAGAACACTATTATTTGTAAACTTGCCACTGGCCTCTCCAGAAAGAACTGGTCTCAGAAAACCTTTATAGACAGTCAGATTGACCAAACATCTATCAGTTCTTAATGCTGTAAAGTTTAAAACCAGTTAAGGTTTATTTTCAGATCCCAAGTATGGAAGATATTTTGTTTTCCTTATGAGGACTTTCTCATGAAACAATGAACAAAATCCCATTGAGGACGTAGAAAAACATTTCTGATATCTCTGGAAATGCAACATTTGCAGAATGCAAAGCCAAATGTGATCTTGCCTTGTGATCAACCAGTGTTAGTTTTGGCAGAGTGACGCCTGCAGGATTATCCATTTATCTATTTGTGTGCCTTATGTTTAGAGCAGGACGTAGCTTAACTTTGCAAGTAGAATGGGAATAAATTATTGTAATTGCCATTAAAATGTTTCTATTTAAATATCTGCTTCTGCCAACTGCTACCCCACAGTGGGTTGTGAATGGTACCTAAAACAAAACATGCAAGGGTAGCTTTTGTGATGAAACAAAAATGTGCTGCGTGAATGGATGTTGTGAAAAGGACAAAGTCCTAGAGAACTAAAGCAAGCAGAAGCTTGTCCCTTTTGTAGGTTGTTGTGTGGCTTCACTTTGGCTAAATTAATCACATCTGGAGAAAAAACACATAAACATCACTAGTTAGTGTTCCCTTCCTCGGTAACTTCAGGGTTTTTGATCCTATTTTACTGCACGTAGTACCCATGGTGGTTACTGTCTCTCTCAAGCAGAGTGCATTTTTGGATGGTAATCAGATACTAGGAAAGACTTTTAAGATGAGAGCTGTGGAAGCTTCACCACAGTTTTGGTATTGTAATATAACCCTGGGTCATCTGCCTCTCTGTTGTCCAGAACTTTCTATTACCCAAAACACAGCCATGTCCTCTGATTTCTATTAATTATGCTGACAAGTCTCTTGAATTTATGAAACCTCTGTTATGCAGGCTTATTTAGCTTTCCCTATGGTATCTGAATAATCAGGACTGTACTGTATATCATTATTTTTCATAATGCTTTCTGCTCTTCAGAGGGCAAAAGCGGTCTCTCTCTCCCCACTTTGCAGAATGCATTAGACTAGCCAAACAAATGAACCTAGCCAGATGAGAATCGCAACCCCTCTCTGCCTCAAGTATTATTTTATACTGTTGTGTAATGCCAGCACTACAAATTTGGCTGCAGAATACATAGTTAACACATTCAGCAAGAACAAGATGAGTATTGTCATTTCCATTTGCCTCATTAAAAAAAAACAACCTAAACGGAGGGTTGATAGTCAGGAAAGTCAAAACAATCATCTCAAAGCTGTATCACTAGAAAAATGTCTACAAACTGGGGATGCACAGAGGGGTAAACTCTCCCCAGCTGATCCAAGATTATCAGAATTACATGAATTCTACCTAGTTCAGGGTCCTATCCCATCTAATGGCTATGATTTGAAGCTTACAGATGGATTAAAAGGACAGGGCAACACATCCCTGGGGTGGTGCTCCCTGAAAAATCTAAGGCTCTAAGAATCATCCTGTGCCTCAGGTTGTTTCTTTGTGCATAGAGTGTTTGCACATTTTTTGCCTAGAATTTGTTAAATCCCTTCTTGAACTCCTCTGTTTGAATACATCCTGGGTTCAACAGTTTAATGGTGCAGTGTAGGGAATTTAGTATATCTTTCCATTTGCTTTCTGTCCACTGGCTCACAATTCCATGGCCTGCCTCCTTGTTTCCTGTATTGTGCACAGCTGCCTGTAATGTTCTCAATGCAAGTCAGGATGTTACTGACCTCTGCCAGGTCATCATGCGGTCAAGGCAGATGAGATGAAGTAGATAAGCTTCAAACTAGATAATGGGAAGAGAGTTATGTGTGCTGAGTCCACCCCTGCATTTACTGAAGAGTGAAAGAAAAATCAAGTACACAAGAAAATAGAAATGGATGGAATAAAAGTGAGTAGGAAAATGAACGGCAAAGAGGAAGGAAGCCTAATACTGCTGGGACTGGCACAGTATAAGGATCACCTGTACTACAGCAAAGGTTCTCACTGCTCAGTAGTCTCCTTCGGCTCCATCAGAGTATAACAACAGAGGCATATTATCAGAAAAGCACATTGTGAGACTCCCCAGTTGTCAGGATGGTGATATAGTTGTTAAAATGGCCTTGCCTGGTCTGGTCAAGACATTGAGGGTTACCAGTGAAACTGCAAATGTTAATCCAAGGTAAGGTACATGGGCAATAAAGCAGGGGTCCTAGAACACTGATGATATCTATATGCCAAATCAGAAACAAACGCAGTAGCATAAACATAACAAAATAATGACCATAGTTATAACGGGTTTGGAAACAGAAAGAAAGGCAAAGATGGCTGAGTGGCCTTGCTTGATGCAGCAGAGTGTATGAGAAGGAGTAGGATGCACAAAATAGACTACATTTGTGTGAAATTGCTTACAGAAAGGTTAATAAGAGATTCTATTGAGTAGTGCTGGGAGTTTGTTATAGATGCTTCCCCCTCCAGGTTCAGAGTTGGATATGAATAGCAATTTCTGTAATGTTATTAGAGGAAGAGACAGACTAGTGAGGATTGTGTCATTAAGGTAGACTGGCTCCCAGGCATATGTTGAAAAATAAATGCGACCAATAATCCTAAGGCTCAGATGCTCCTTCAGGTGACAGGCAACAGATTGGGCCACTAAGCAGCGAGGATGGAGTAGGGATTAAAGATGGGCTCGGCGTGGTCCTTGCACACTTTGTCTTGGTCCTCAATAAGGGCACTGGTGTTGGCTGTGGGGGCAGACGTAGGGTGAGGGGACAAATGCAGGGTGAGGACAAGAGTGCAGAGAAAGCACAGCTATATCTGAGGCAAAAGGAGAATTTGGAACTGAATGAGATAACACTGGAGAAGTCAGACTGTCCTCACCCCACCATCTGGAAATTGCAGGTTCAAGGATTTTTAATAAATCTGTCAGGTTTTTATGAATGGGACTATATGCTTTGACAACAACAAATGTCCCACCTGTATGGAGGAAAGAGAGATAGGAGGAGAAGCAAAAAGGGAGCTTGGCAATTTCAAGCCTCTTAATCTGATCTTTGTAACACGCAACAGTTGTGGCCTCTCCAGGAAAACGCTTAGGCTGCAAAATAAAAAAAAACCATCTTTCCTGTCCAACAGAGCAAGGAAGCTGGAAAGAACACTCAGCCATAGGGAAGGCTAACTTCCTAGCTGGTGCAGGAGGATATATGATTCAATGTATGAAAAAATGCTGTGAAACAGTTGTCTGCAGTACCACAAAGCTGTACACAGTAACATCAGCTGTGCCTTCCATTGGTATCACCATAGTTTTTTTCTGGGACCTTGATTTTTGAAGATAATTAAGCATGTGTATTATTCTCAGATTAGGACTTTATCTACTGAAGCCAAAAAGCAGATTTTTAAAATCTACTTGTTAAATGATAACGTGGGGCTCTCTAATCTTGAAAATATCCTTGGATGTTATTTGAATATCTCAGTCTCAGATCTCTATCACATATATATATATATATATATTTACTTAAAGTGAGACACATAATCTAACACCACCTTTAAATAAGAACTTAGTCAACTTTGTATTTGCATTACCTACTCTTATTCCAGGTACTGCAGGATGGCACAGCAAGTCAGGAGAGTTTTTTCACTATATGCTCCCATAGAAGTTTCTGAAGTATTTCCAAACCCTTCATTTCCCTTGCTGCTGTTCCTCAGTTCCCTGGTTTGCTCCAAACTTGGGACCTCATTTCTCTTGCCAGCAGGCACTGAGGCAACCAGTACAATTGTAGATTTTAATGATCATCAGACATAAAAGTCCTAACACTTATTTCTGGATGAATCTCCAAAGGGATATCAAATGACTGTTCCTACTTCATGTACTTCACTTTGCCAGCAAGGCTTATAGAGAAGAAATTAATACAGAGAAGGTGCTGTCATTGGGATGCAACAGCCAAAGAATACATTTTGTTCTCAAGAGACTCTATGTAATGAAACATGAAATTTTTAAATAATACAAATAGTGTCAGTTTGGAAAATGAACAAACAAACAAACAAACACCCCACTGTTTTACTTCTCCCTAATCAAGCAGGGAATGACACCAAAAAACTGTATAAACATGACTGGTGCCAAGAGCTCCAGCAGCCTCGAGCCTGTGCGTGTCACTACATCTCACAAACCACACCACAAACTAGAATTCACTTGTGCAATGGCTGATCACTGCTTTACAGGAGAGAATGTGTGTATGTTTTCAAGGGGCTGGGAATGGGGGTCTTCAGCAAATATGAAGTATTTTCCCTTTCCCTCCTTGCACTGCTGCCCTCACACTGAAGCACTGTCCTCTGCGCAGTCAGCCTGGGTTACAGAGCTGGCTGCCCTTCAACAGCCCTGATCCCATGCCCTTCACACCTGGGGAAAGCGGCTGATTACACCTCCAGGTACACCTTGTAAAAAGGCCGTGGAGTTCCCAATGTTTGAGAACGATATCTGCACGTATTCCAACAGCTGACTGATTAAGAAGGTGTCAGTAGATGGATGCCAAAATACGTAGCCTAGTTACTGGGTTTTGTGAGACCAATTAAAATAGGGCGTCATTGTTCTGCATGACAAATGGCTTCCTCTGGATACTCTTTACCTCAGTTCTTGGCATATATTATCTTTAATTACATTTGTCTCAAGGGGAGTCTGAAGTACATTTTTTCTGCAAGTGTGGCTTTTTTGCTTCATGTAAAACAAGTCTTTGCTTTATTTCTGAGGACTTCATGCTTCATCTCCCAGAATGTCACCTGCTGTAATCCTTCACCCTGCCCTCCTTACATTGTTTTGATAAAACAGAATATGTCTACACACAGCAGCTTTGGAGAGGACCTAGCACAGATGAAGAAGTGATTGAAGCCCTTGTCCAAAGCCTCCCCTTGTGAACAGTACAGGCTCCTCTGCTCTTGCTTGAGAGGTTTATCAGTGACACCGTTTAATGTGCCGTCAAAATATAGGTCCCTTGCTGGAGTCTTGGCTCTCAGACAAGGCAATTATAGGATTTTATCCCCTTAAATGATAGAGAGGGAACAGTAAAAAAAGCAGTTTGAGAGAACAATGTCTGTGGAGTGACCAAATTGCCACAACAAAATGAAAATCTGGAAAAGGAAGCAAAGCAGAAGGTTGCCAAGGAGGTATCCACTTGCAGCTGGCTAGAGATCAGAAGGAAGTTAAAGGAGAGCACACTAAGGGTTCTGGTGAAAACTAAGCTGTCAATAAACGTTTCAGATTACAGGTCATATCAGATTGTGAGAGGAAGAGGGAGAAAATCAGCCAGTGGTTCCTTCCTCCCTTCCTCCACAGACTTAGTTTAAAAGCATCTGCAGTTCTGCTACTGAAAATTATTGCCAATAATTAATAAGCCTTTGCACAAACTCTAATGCTCTTAATCTGCAGGGCTAATAATGAAAAACAAAGGAAAGTGTCTAAATCAGTGGAACTAAGCAATTAAAGAAAGACCATGAAACCTGCTTGTAAAGTAAGATGAGGGTTGTTTTTTTAAATTTTAATTGTAAATATATATACACTGAGACACTTAGCGTGGATGTCAACAGTTTAAAGGGTGAGGGAAACAGACAAAAAATCTACTTTGCTCATTATGAAGAAAAGAGAAAACTAAGATTATCTTTCCCAGTAGGCTAAAGACTTGGAAATGAGGCCATCTGAGTTCCTGGGAGATCTGGGACATTTGAAGGTGGAAGGGTAGTCCTCCAAAAAAGGGAGGATCTCCCTGTTGAGAGGTAGTGCCTCTCAGTTTACTTAAATACTTTTTCGGCTTAAATTGCATTCTTGATCCTATTGACTTCAGTGGGCCTATAGATGTGCTGAGACATTTTCGTGGCTGAAATTAAGTTTAAAAATATTTCCTAACACACTTGCTGAGGCCTTACAGCAATGGCCTTACAGGCTGAGCTATGTGCCCTAACCCGAGTGGGAAGGCTATGACAGAACTTGGGCTTTAAAACAATTCTATGAATTCTGGGTTTGAATTTACAGACTTTTTTTTAGATACGTATTTCTGTTTTACTCTATTTTAAGAAGTTCCTTGCTATTCATTCACTGCTGTCCACCCCTTTCCTTTTATCTCCCACAGTAAACATACTTTGATAGGGGGAAAGTGGCTTTGTAAACATTCAAGAAACTACCAGCTCCAGGCTATGGATGTAAGCAGAGGAAAGAGGGAAAACACACAGGCATGTAAAGAAACACTGGTAGAAAACTCAATTCAGGTTGAGAAAGTCTGTTATATTTTTCTGATCTTTTGGTTCCTTCCTTATAGATAACACCGTTAAACAGAACATTATTATTTCTACAAACATCCAGCAGAGCCCCAAGAAATTCAGAGTGATGGTTAATATATAAAAAAGAGCCCAAATTTCCAGAAATGTGGCAGCTCCCATCAAATGCACACACAGCTCTGCCAGGAGCCTAATTGACTTAGGAGTTGTTTTGAGGTAGCTGGGGAGGCATCAGGCAGCAGCACAGCTGGTGAGGTTTCAGGCAAACTGTGATTTTACCTATTTATTTTCACTCACAGACTTGTCAGTTCCAGCAAAGGGGTAATATTTTTAAGGCAATTTCCATAAGGAAAAAGGGCAGAATATTTTTCTCTTTTTAATAAAAAAGAAAGCTTTAAATTGTTATTTGAGGTGTTTACACATCTCTCATAGTCTATGATAAGTCCTTTAGGGATCCAGATCACTGGAGAGCAACTTGTCAAATGCTCCTTTTGCTGCTAGGACAGTAAACTCAATTTACTTATCAACAAAGTTGATTCCCTTCCTAGTGAACTTAGTGCATCTATTATGGAACTTCACATGGAGTTTCTAGGATAAGTTGCTTTGAAAATCAGACATGAAGCTGTGAAAGATATTTCCAAAATATTCAGAGTCATCAGTAACTTTCTTCTTGTTTTTATTCCTAAGTTCTTTAATTTTATTCCTAAGAGTCAAAATTCAAAAATAGCAGACCCCAAACAGTTCAGGTTTTGGCATGCAATACTCTGCTCAACATGAGCCTTTTCCTTTAGACAGCAGATCACTGTGATTTTTTTTTTAAGTGCATGTCCTGAAATGGGAAAGAGAAAATGAAATCTGCAATGGAGAGCTGGCAAGAAATTCACTCTTTTTGGACAAAAGGTAACCACTGTTGGCATAGATCTTTGTTAACTACATTTAATGCATTGTGAAAGGTTTACAGATGCTCTTGCACTGCATACAGTGTCCCAATGAAGCAGAATTCATCCAGAATCAGTTCACTGGATCCGTGCTGCCCCAGGAGACAGAAAATGAGTCCACACTAATGCTATGATTTAGAGTGTGTTTTTATTTATTCCTAAGTATAATGTTCTTGTGTAGCAAACAATTCTTCTGCAGGGAAGAGATGTACAATCACTTGAAACTAACAACACATTAAGTTGACTATTACTGGAATCCTGCTGCCTCTTATTGCTCTGTGTATAATAACTAGGCAAATATATTCAGATCTGGCATGGGTTTACACTCATTCCATGACTGTTCTATTTCTACCAGCATGGTCTAATTCACTTAAGAGAGGATAATGAAAAAGGGTCTGATAAATCCTTACCTAGAATTTGTGATTTGTTTGAGCTTTTTGCAGCCCACAATCCAGTTAGTTTAAAGGTAAGTCAGGCATCTCGCCGAAGGCTGCAGCCTACCCTCCACATGGCTCCAGGCACTCTGGAGACAGAGCTAACATTCCATTAAACACGACAAATGCCGGCGCGATCTTTGAGCAAAGGGAGCACTGTCAATCCCACCTGTCCCAGCTACGTCCACCTAGGAGATGGATGTGGCAGAAAGAAAACATCCCACTTAAACCTAAAGTGGCTGAGCTGTGGCAGGAGTGGCATCAGAGTTCTTGAAAAAAGAACTTCGATGGGTTCTTGAAAGTAAGTGTATGCTTTATTCTAATGGCCATCACCACCAAAATTAGACAGCCCTTGAATATTGTTGGGCATTTCTTGGTAACTCTCATTTCCCGCTGAGTTATTTGTTGCATAAATTTTCCTTGTAGTGCCAGAAATTACCACAATCTTAGCATATTCCCTGGACCGTGCCTCCAAGGCAGCCTCTAACTCCTGCTCAGCCAATCAGCCCAAAGCAAATCTTTTCTCCAGCTGGTTTAGCATCTGCTCTAGCACCACCAGAGAGGAAAAATCTCTTTTTCTAACCCCAGTGCAGGGGACTTCACGTCAGTTTCAACAGTAGAAAGCATCTGACCCCTTTTCCTCTGCCCTGCTCCATCCTGCATCCCATTCCCACCGGTGCAGATGTGTCCCTTGGTGCCTGCTCTGCCTGTCTTCATTGAAGCCCTGAACACGGCAGCTGATCTTCCCAGCTCAGCACAGCGCTGCAGCCCCCACATTACAACCCAAACTGCTGCAGGCTACACAATCAGTATGTGCTAAACATCAGTTGCCTCTCACCAAATAAAGCCGAGATGAAACCCAGCCCTTGAAGAAAGTGGGGGAGTATCTCCTGGCACACATGGGAAATCACAAAACAGTCACTGCCAATTACAGCTTTATTAAGACAGAGCAGAGGAAAGGTTTATCATCACAGAGCCAGATTAGACACGATATTTCCTTCAACTTTTATTTTCTATCCTATCTTTTGTTTTTTCATACGGAAAAGTAAATTTCTCCAGACACAGAGGTTTCTCTCAGAGGTTTGTGCAGCCACAAAGTGAAGGCCTGCCTTGTACCCATGCTGGTGAATAGATGCTACAGCAGCCATGCTGGTGTGCAGGAGAGAAAGGGAAACCTTTTTTCCTTCCCCTCAGTAACTCCTGGCCTGTCTCGCTGTCAGTTTGCACAGCCCAAAGCACAATAGATCCTCTAAATGTGAATCTAGAAAAGAGGTGGAAAGTTTTTCTTTTCTGCAGACCCCATGCCAAGGAGGCGACTGTCATTGCAAGGGGGACTGTGTTCCCACTGGAATCCACGCCTGCCACCCAAGCCAGTAAATGCTTCTTCCTCAAATACAGCAGGATTTGTGTTCACTGATGGCAGCTTTCTTCCCCAGCAGCTCTACTGATGCAGATTGTTAAAAATGAGACAACTCTCGTTCAAAAATAAAATGAGTTTATTTTATCAAAAAATAAAAAGTTGGGATCCGAAAAAAATCAAGAACAAAAACCCGGGCACAGAGATTAGACACCCTTTCCTGCCACCCTGGCTTAGCTCCCAAGGCAAGGATCTCAGTGNAAATACAGCAGGATTTGTGTTCACTGATGGCAGCTTTCTTCCCCAGCAGCTCTACTGATGCAGATCCAAATTCAAAGCAGAATCAAGCTGTTTAAATGAGACTAATGCTAGCAGGCAGTATGGATCTCAAGGGTGTTTTGCTACCATCCACCCATTCCTGACGGCTTTCCTGTAAACCCCCAGCTCTGTTCTAGGAAGCAAGATTATTTCTTCAGAAACAGAAAAAGAAGTAATCAGTTCCTTGGAGGCACCAGAGAAGCCCACCCATCCCTACCTACCCACGCCCTCACCACCCTCTGGGGAAGGTCCCAGCAGTGAACAAGCACTGTCACATAGGAAGAGATCTGAAATTGAGTCATCTCAGCAAGAGTTTCCAGACCAGTGTCTCTCACAAAGAAGAAATGTGTTTCTCCTTGATAAGCCCTGGAAACTTTAACTTTTGCATCCAGGATTTTGGGTTGAACAAATACCCTTGAATCCACATCCTTTTTCCTGAGTGGCTATACTATGTACGTACATGAGTTTTCCTCCCTTCCCAGTTTGGCAAAAAGCCCTGAAAGGGGAAAAACAAATGTAAAAAGGAGAATGGTTGTTGTGCTCTATCTCAGTAACTTGCTGAAAAAAACCTTTCTCAACACCAGGCAGCAGAAAGAAACAAAACCTGTTTGTACAAGACTGCTGGGTGTTTGAGTAAGTAGCAAGTGTGCTATTTAATTCAGCTTGTCACATTTTCTCCAACTTCTCCTGCCCATCTCAGCAGGATACTGCTTATCTGGTCTGTGGGATACAGGAAGGAGATTTACACTGCTGGCTCCTTCGAATCAGGCCTCTCCATCCATGTCTTCACTTCAAAGCACCAGACTTCAGCAGAATGCTGGGCTGCACCTGCCACCAGTGTCGATACACGTCAGCAACCACAGGCTCTGTCATTGGTCCAGAGAGCAAACGCTGCATGGCCAGAGAGCAGAGGTATAACGCAGAGACTTGAATTATAAATCACTCCCCTTAGGGGCTTTCAAAGGCCAGAAGAGGGTTAAAATTTAGGGAGGTTAGCTGATCCAAGAAGATACCCATGCATCCAAATTTCCTGAGATCAAATGACAGCAGTGAAGGTCCTCCTTCTATTCCCTGTCTCCCCAGAGAGAGCAGCAAACACTGGCAGTGAGTTTTGCCTGCCCTTTGCTTCCAGTCACTGTCTGCCAGTAAGTGGGGGATAAGGACAGGAGACACCTCACTGGGTGAACCTGCCCTCTTCCAACAGCTCCAGTTTGGCCAACTGATGCTGTGAGGGCCAAGAGCTCCATTTATTCCACTTATTGTGGTGCAGAAAAGCTCCATAAACCCAGCTTATGCTAAGTGTTTCAGAGCAAAATGTTTCACCAGAGGTTCTGAATCTGCCCCAAATCTCACACTGTCGGAATACAATGCACAAAACAGTCACAACTTGGTGTTCATGCAAAGGGAGAAGAAAGTGCAGTGGCCCAAAAATGCTCCCCAGCTGCCCACTGCCTGAGCCTTTACTTCATTGTGCCTTAGTGACTAGGAGCTAAGGTGCCTTGCTGGACACATGGAGTCAAACATCTTGTTCCTCCTGACTCACAGCAGAGATCCAGTCAACTTGTTCTGTATCCAACAGCTCCTAGCTTGCTCTTAGCTTGCACAGGGTTTGGACTACACAAGCTTTTTGAGAAATGCACTAAAATCCAGCTCCATAAACTGGCCAGACCAGGGAAATTGGACTATGGGATTCTCCATCTCTACACTCCTGTGTGGGAGGCTAACCAATGTATCAGACTCCTCAGACAAGGATTGCTTTGGAGGTGAAGTGAGGAACTCCTCCACATCTCTTGCCTGTTACTAGAGAGTGTTAAGAGCAGGATATAGTCAATCAGCTTCATGGAGTTTTAGGACCAAGATGCAGCTTTTTTAATAGATATCTTTGGTACCTCTGCCAAAACCAGAGTAAACAGGCATCTTCCTGATCCAGTTGAAACACACAGAGTTCCTGAGCTCCAGAGCACACTCTCCTTTCCACTTTCAGTTGAGAAAGCAATCCAACACAGGCAGTGTCCCAGCCCTTGACTGTCCTACACAACAAGGTTATCACAGGTCCACAAGTCAGCAGTAAAAAAGCCAAATCTGACCTAGCTCTGATATCAAACTCTGGGAGCTCCCTAACAGTTCCAGGACACCCCATGATGTTCAGAAATAACTGAACAAGGTTGTTAAACTGTGTGAATGGAGCTCTATCCTAGCCCAGTATCCTCTGGTAGAGACTACAAACAGGACAACTTCTATCAGCTGTGCATTAGACAGCTCAGGTGCCACAGTGATTATCCCAACATCAGCAGATCGAGCAAGACTCATTGACCAATCTGGTTTGGTTTAGGGTTTTTCTCACTGTGTTCTCTAGCACAGTCTTTGCATGTGCCAGTGAGCTTTTGCTGAAGCTTAGGAAACAGATTGGGCCAGAAACTGTTTCTGCTAAGCCCTATGGACAACTGCAATGTGTGAGGAAGAGAAGAAGGTTTGCTATTTAACCCTAGGCCGAGGGAACAGTTCCTTTCTCGTTTCATTTTTGTACGAATGTAACCTGAGAGTCCAGCTGGCTTCACTAGATTTGGAACAATGTCTTAATTCACATCTTTGTCCAGCTGGAAGAAACATCTGGCCAGCCCCATGCAGAAGGTCACCAGCCAGCTGAGCAGGATGTGCCATCAATCCCTGACCCGCTCCGGTTACAGGGACCAAAGATGTAAAGACCTTCTACTGACACCCCTAGAGCTCAGCACGTTAATTGTGACTGAAGCAAGTTACAGCCTTCCCCTGAGCAGATCAGATGGCAAATCTGAGGGGACACCAAACTCCAGCCCTTGTGACAAGAAGCTGGAGAAGGGTTGGGAGCCTCAGCATTTTCTGGAAACCTCTGTATAGAGAGCAGCTGTCAATCAACATCTTTAATTGGTAGTAACACCTCTCATCACAGATTAATGCCTCAAAAAGCCACCCTCTGTGTCAGGGAGAGCTGTTATGGAGGAGGCTGGGGAATGGATAACATGTAAAGATCCTTTTGATGGGCTTGGGGTTAACCACCATTACCATCAATTATTCATGGTTCCCATGCAGACGTAAGGCAAATAAGGTATTAAAAATTTACATCTCTCTTTCCCTCCACTCCTCCTTGGTATCATCACCTCTTAAGTATAGCTGGTGAATGTGAGCATTTACTGTTAATTAGTTGTAATGATAATTGCAAAGAAAGTACAAACGCCTTAACTGGGGAGATATGATATGGCTCTCATTAAAACCAGACTAATAGAAAATCCTTCAACTTCTTCTCTTTCACTCCAGAATCTCTGATACCACATTAATTTAAGATTTATTACAACTGAAGATACAGGGCTGCATATTGGTCTGCTGAACATCTCTAAAGGCTGTGATGACCATGTGATTTATGCAGTTTTAGGAGTAGAGTAAGTCTGGTATATTATAATATATTTTTATTTTCTAGACATTTTGGTCTTTCAAAAAATTAATTAGCTATAAAAAAGGAATAGAAGTAATCTCTATACATTATTTCTATAAAATATCTATTTTGAATGAACAGTTTTCATCCTCTGTATGACTTTCCATTTCACACTTGCTGAAGTTAAGGAGAGTAGTATCAAAGTAGTCCACCTCAGTATTCATTTATATGTAGTTTCCCTTTCTGGCTACTAGTTGTGTAAGCTGCTTTGGTATATAACAGCTTACAGGCTTGGGAGTGTTCTCGACCCCCTTCAAGTTCAGAAAATCACAAGTCTGTTACAGTTCAGAATAAATTCCTAACTTCTTTATCCCCTAGAAATGCTCAGCTCAGTGAGAGGTATATTGTGCAAGGTGGTAGCACTCAGTGCTGTTTCTTCTAATTCCCATTTCCTTACAAATTGTCACTTGTACTGCACATCTACAATAGAGCTGATGAAAAATTTTCCACAATATTTCTTTCTTTCAGTTACAAAAGGCTGACTGGATCAAAGCCAAAATGCTTTATGGCAGTTTTATCAGATCATACCCAGTGTAGCCAATACACTCATGATAAAGCTATTCACCTGGACTTCTCACACTCAGTGGAGCCCCCCAGGCTACAGAGCCAGTCTTTTTCTGTGGCTGACTGAATATTTCATTATTTATACTAAATGGAACAGCTTCAGGAGGAGAGATGGAAAATGCCTTCTATGCCAGGATGACAAATAGGCCAGTAATTTGTTCAAGGCTTTGCTAAAATTTTTTAAAGTGAAACTTGGGCTTTTGCATTTAAACAATTCAACTGTGTCCCAGTCAGGGTATCCCAGCAGTCAGAACAAAGAGAATAAAATATTCTTTCCAGTGTGCACCTGGCTGGTCACTGCTGTGTGCTGCAAAATAACGCTGTAGGTATTACCAAGCTGTTTCTTTTTGTCCAATTGCATCTAACTGACACATGAACAATGTAGAAGTTGAGAATTCTCAGAGGAACACGGGGAAATAGATTGGACTGAGCATATTTGCAGTTTACAGATGTTGCTGAGAAAGGGCTGTACTTATATCACTTTGCATTTGTTCCTTGGAGAGAGAGAAAGGACCTTGAGACATTGCAAGGAATTGCTACTCTCTCCTGCTGACCTCCACGCAGGCAAATTGCAAAAGCTGCCAGTCAGCTAAAACACAATTTCATTGGGAAAAGGGGTAAATCTGCCAGGTGGAAAATGGGAAAGTATCAAAACATTAAAATGGCCATGATTACCAAGAGGAGACAGCACATATAACCCACAAAACCCTGTTTTTAAGTTTGGCATATGGCAGGTGACAATTGTCAAGAAATCCAAATGCCTTCTTATCGCTTTCTTGTTTGTTGCACAAAATGCTGGAGTGATGCACCAAAATCAGTGAGGGCACATCAAATGGATTCATCTGCCTCCTGAGAGCATTGTACACAGCATTTACTGCCCTTTTCAGCAGGACTTGGAGAAAAGAAGAACAGCCTATGCTTAAATTTGCAATTGCCTTGTAGTTCTCCCTTGGCTTGTCCTGAAAAGACCCTGTTGAGCTGCTTGTGGCTCCTGGACACTTCACCACGCAGAAGTTTAAGGTGCAGAGAAGAGCAAGGACCCCTTTGATTTGTGTGTGTTCAGCTGGGCAATACAGCTTAGCTCTGTCTTTCAGCACACACAGAAAACACCCATGAACATACACTCACATTTAAACTGCTGCCTAAAAGCCTAGTTTATCAAGGTGCTTAAGCACATGTATACTTAAGCTGGACTGAAGCCTGCACTGGGATGCTGAGTGGGTACAGTAACTCATTCCTTTCTCAGGGGTGTTGCAAAGTCAGTGCTGTTGGGTTAGCACCAGCTGCCAGGAGCAAGGACCCTATCCAACCACATCACCACCTTTTAAAGCACTTTAGAGAGACTCAGGCATTCACATTAGAGGAAGTGATGAATTAATTACTAAGGCTGCCAAATCACAGCCCCACTCAATGCTGTATCAGACCCTCTTTAGTTCCTGACAAGGTACACCAGCTTTTCTCTGTTGACTGTCCTGGGAGCCAGTGTCTGATGTCCTGCATCCCAGGTGGTCTAAATCAGTTATGACTCTTGAATTTAAACCCCAGAGTCTGACATCCATCCTAGGCAAGTCTATGGCCTGAGTTCACAGTAACTATTTATTCTTTTCCATCCCTCTCTATCACATAGCCATTAGCCGGGGAAGGAAATGTGCTATTCTCATATTGTCTCTGCAGATTCCAGATTTTCTTCCAGAACAAATAACCAGAAATAAGAATGATTGCAGCACTCACAAAATTATATTCAACTGAGAAAACAAAATCTGTCAAGTTATCCCATGTAAATTGTACAGCCTCCAACCTCACAGAGTATATTTTTAAAGAATGTACATGAAATAAAAAGTATCTATTAGGACTAATTAATCTTCCAATTTACTTTCCTTATCATCTGTTTAAAAGTCAAAGATAGGTTTGCTTTACCAGAGCAATATGTTATCCTTTTTTCAAAGAAAGCCCTAAGAGTCACCTTGCAATAACATATTACAGGGAACATAAGAGAGGAGAAAGTAAAGAAGCAAAAAAGGATGCAGTGTATTTCTCCAGATAATGTAAGTGTATACTACATATTCATAAACAATATACAATGACATTAACTATGACATAAATATTCTCGCATGGAGTGTTCTTTAATCGTGATGAAAGGGGAATCCGGGGCTTCCTTGGGGCTTGGTGTGTTCTCATTTGTAATCATATCTGTCTTCTCACCATGAAGCATTTTAATCTTCAACCAGTTTTATGGTTTTGCAAAGGCTTAAAGAAAAAAAAATAAGGTCATAAAGGTGGTGAAAAGAGGGGAAACTTGTAAATTTCTTTGAACCCAGTGGTTAGAATGGAAATGCCGAGCCCTGTATGAAACTTGTCCATTCGGCAGATCATGTCTGCAAAGGATCAGTATCTCTATTTGACATTTTTAGAGGTGTCACTGTAGTTATCCAGGCACATTATGACCATTGATTGTCCTCTGAAGACTCATTTATTTCAGCAGAGCTGTGTTGATCTGCCTGGCTGCAGGGTAGCCTTCAATTCTCAGGCATAACATTAAGCAAGGCAGGCAGTAAACAGCCCACCATCAAAAGAATGTCTTTTGCTTAAGCAGGAAGTTTGTTAATTTAACTGGAAAACAAATGTGTACCACAAAGAAAAGTGTTGTGCTATAGTGCAAGAAATCTGCAAATAAGGTCTTCATACAGTCCATGAGGGGAACAGTGAAAATCCCCAGGGCATAATTCTGCCCAAAGTCAGTCCTGTTTGATAGCACGAACTATAATTACTACCTGTGATTATATCCTGCATTAACAATAGCATGATGCAATAGAAATCCAAGCTTGTTTCAGCACCATTTTTCCTAAATATACAGAGCATTCAAAAAGTGATGTGATATTTTAAATGCATTGCTCCCTGTCCTTCTACATCATCCCAAAGGTCTTGGCAAAGTCAGCGTAAAGTCCTGAGAGAACTGTCTGTCTGTGACAGGAGTTTTCTTTCAGTCTGTGTTGAAGAACAGGTATGAGAACACCTCCACCAATATTCAGACAAGAGTGGGGGAAAAGTCTCAATCTAAACTTGCCACTCAAGAGGGGTGGCAAGAAAAAAACCATGTAGACAATTAGGTACAAGCTTCAGCTGGTGGCAGGTGACACAGAGGTTGGCAGGGTGAAGGCGCAGCACTCCAGTTTCTAATACCAACGATATGCACCTGTCTGCATCACATCCTGTGCCTTTGATTGCCATTCCTGAACAAGCTGGTGTGTAGTTGGATCTACCAGGGAGACTGTTTTAAGTACAAGACCAGAGTAAACTCTGTGGATTTATAGTAAAAAACTTTTACTGCTGTCTCACTGAGCTGTTCAACAGCCTAATTTGAAAGCCAAGTCCATGTTATAGCATTCAGGTGTACTGACAAGCTGCAGGAAAGAAAATTGCAGCATTTATAGACATCATTCTTCTGGCAAACCCCTTCTGTGTAAATGAAGTTTCACTGGCAAAATAAATAAACATTTTGATGGAAAAGTGCCTGTCCTTTAAACAAATAATTTATAAATGCATTTCTGGCTGAAATTACATTTCATCAAAACACGAAAGAATGAAAGAAAAATGATACCACTTTGAAAGATTCAGGACCATGTTCCATGGAGTATGCGAGGGCTTTTTTAATTTTATGCAAGTCGATTATTTCCTTGAAAGTATCCATCTTTAACTGCACGCTTAACTACTTGTTACATCATACTTCCAAGAAACAGAAGTAGAAAAAGGATAAATATGTAATAGATAAATAGAACAGAAAAAGGAGCTTCCCAGAGTGGATACTGAATGAATTGAAGAATACCTGAATGATATCAAATTGGCCTCATTCCCTCTCACAGAAAGGCCCTCTAGCCATGTGCTTTAAAATAATCAATATTATTTTCTTCAGAAGAGTAGCAAATAGGTGTTCCCTTCAAGCAGAAATTAAACCCCATACTCCTGGCAGAACAGGGAAACAGAAGGGTTGTCCTAAGAGCGTGGGTGATAGCAAGAGATCAGTCAGATGAAACAGGGAGGAGACATTAAATTGGCAAACTGAAAGAAGCGAAGCAATAAAGATCCAGGTTCTGAAAGGGATTTAGGCACCCAGTTCCTATTTCCCAGGAAATGCCTAAGGAAGTGCTGCAAAGCCGGCAGAAGATCTGCCACTGTTTTATCACCTCTGGACCTAAAACCAAAAAAAGTCCAAGAAATCCAAGAGAGAAATGACCTATTAGGAATTAAGGTCCAAAATTCATTTGTAAATCTTGTCTAGGTACCTTAGCAAGCTCCCAAATAGTCCCAAGTGTCCAGCGATAGCCCACAAGGATGTGACTTCTTACCTTGCACAAGCGGGCAGTTGTGATAAAAGACCATTTTTATTTCCATTGTAAAGAAAAGTCAATGTTCATTTGTTTGGGAAGCCTCCTTGACAGAAAGCTTTATCAGCCATGAAATTAGCCCTTCATGCTCTCTTAAGCCAATAGGCCAGGACAGAGTCACCGACTGCACCTGATGCTTGCAGTTAGTTCTGATTAGCAGCCCCACACGGATTTCAAACACCAGCCTCCTTAAATGCAGGCTGTAAAACTTCACTGGCTGCACTAAATCAATAGGGAGGCGAGAGACAGGTTTGGAGAAGAGATGGGAGAAATAAACAGACACTAAAACTACAACATTATTATCTTTTTTGGCAAATAGCCACCAAAATTGCTCAATATACTGTATAAACAAAAACATACACTCACACACATACAGTCTGTCTGGCAAAGCAAAAAAAAGGAAAATGTACCTTAAATTATATGTTCGTTCTCATGGGCAAATAAGAAGCAAGCAGTTATATTTAGCAAGGTAATAAAACTGTGTTGTAAAGCTCTGGAGACCTATTACAGCAATGCCCTCTGCACTCTCAGTGCTTAGAGAATTCTTATTTATTTGCCTATGAGAGCATTGCTGGAGACTCATAAAGTGCCACCAGGAAGCCCAGGTGAGCCTGCAATCTCGCTGTGGGATGTGACCATTAGCTACTGAGAACTTCACAGCAGGGCTATCACAAGGATCACATCTCTGCACTATAGGAACTGGGAACCCTGAGGATACCTGAGCAATTTATAAACTTAGTAATACAGAAGAGGAAATAGAAAACTGATCTTGGGAGTGTTCCTGCATGGCAGCAGATCCTTTAAAAAAGGAAGGAGAAAGCCTAGATCTATTGTGTGCTGGGGTTGTCAGGAGGATCCGAAGTGCCTGGTGCAGAATCCATGGAAAGATGAACACTGACTGGGTCAATCCCTGCTGACATCACGCAGGAAAACAGCAACACAGCGTAACACAGGGGGAAAAGGAGAACAGAGGTTTCATATCATCTAATTTTCTACATCAGCTCTAGCTGAACTCATGTCCCTTTCCTGAAAGAGGAAAATAGGACTCTCTAATTGGAATTCACCCAAGTTATATTTGCACGGAATTATTTTTGCTCTGAAAATATCTGTTTCTGTCTACTGATTGTAACAGAAGCATAAGCCAAAATCCATTTAGAGTAACAGAGAAAATGGGAAGGACAGACTAACACAGAATAAGTTCTCTTAATGCACAGAGTAATTAGAAAATGTGCTATTTTTTACAGCTTGCTTTAATCCTACAGAATAGAACAGAATTCATTTCTGTCTAACAATAATTTTTTAGGTAGGCTTTAAAATTCCTCTCTCTCAATCATATAGGAAGTACCTTTAGAGGGAATTTGCTTTGACTGATTTAATTTCTCTTCTATACCGCAGAAGTTTTCTTTGTAGATTCAGATCAGAACCAGAAGGATTTTCCAGAAGGAATCTGGAGGAATTTTGGCCACACGATTGTAGGATTGCATTTAAAAGAATAATGAAGTCACCTGAATGGAATGAAACAGGATGCACTAGGGAGGATAGGCTGAAATTTGAAAAGACAGAGTCATTCTTAGACTGGGTGAACACTTCCACATTTGTGGCTGCAGCCAAGGCTTACAGCAAAGTCAGCATCTTGAAAACCCCATGGATAGCTCATTACATATGTATACATCCATATCATGTACTAAAGAGTACAGCAGGGGCAGAGTCTGTGAGTGTGGGAGCTCGGCACTCTTAGTACTAACTCAGCATTCCCCTCTGCTTCTGTGCCCCCATGCGTAGAATTAGGATAATAATATTGCTTTCATCTCCCTCACCATGGTATTGTGACTATTAATTAGTTTGCATATGCAGAGACTTGGATAAATGCTAAGTTTTAATCAGGTCTTGATGAGCTTGGGGAACACAGCAGGGTCTGAGCTGGGGGTGGAAGAGCAAGTCATAGAGATCTCATCTGCCTGGCACAGGATGAAGCCAACGGCGTTGCCTCACCACTGTCTCCCTCCTCACCCCCCTCCAGGCAACACCTCTGGCTGTCAATGCAGGGATCTCAGCTTTTTGGACATCTGATTCACAATACCTCTGGCCACCCCAGCTGATGTGACTTCTCTCTGGCAAAGGACTCGTCCATATTTCTTCCACTAGGAAGGGTACAGTTTGGAGCAACATTCTCCAAAGTGCTCCTATTACCTCACAAATTTGCTAAATTTCTTGCTGCCAGATGTTCACAGGGATTAAAAGTAGGATTTGATTCCACACAGTATTTTGAAAGTGTATGATTAAATCAGATGGGCAGCATCTCTTCTACACCAGGTAAAGTTAGTGGAATGGCATGAGTGGAACTGTGACAAGGCTTTGCAACTTTGCACCACAATCTTCTGCTCCTCTCTTGGGACCACTGGCTTTTCCCCTTCCCCCACTTCTTGTTTAGTTGGGTGGTTTTTTGCTAGTAAGGTTTTTTATTAATTCTGTGGTGATTAGTCCCTTTTGAACTGAACCATGTACTTGTTCTGTTTCCTCCAGGAGTGTTGCCTATCATATAAACTAGTGGGATGAGCCACCATTTTGCTGCTACCTCTTTGTCTGGGTCCAATTCTGGGACCAATTCTGGGACCAATGGTGCTGCAAGGGACAAAACCCTCTCAAACATAGTGTGATTCTTCACCAAGCACAGAACCAAATTCCACAGGAACCCAAGCACAACATTCAGAAAACAGTGGCAACTTGGAAATACATGTAAAACATGTGCTTTTGTTGTGGGTGGAACAGAGAACTCAGGAAAGGCAGGAGCATAACCCCCTGAATTAATGATGAATCCCAGTACTCAGAGATGTGTCTTTTAAACAACCTTTGATAATTGGCCTCTTGGTAGCATGTAGTGAACATCCTGAAATAATGGAATGGAAATCAGCATCAATCAACACAGCTTGAAGCTCTTTGTTCTCCAGCAAGCACATATTCCTGCTAAACACTGGTGCCTGTTTGTCCTAAATTTAACACCAATTAGGGCCTGATCCTCAGCTCTGCCTGAAGGGATGAATGTCCTCCATACCCATCCAAGTCCATCAAGAAACACAGAAATATCTCAACAGCTCTTAGAAGACATTCTGCAGAGTCTGACCCTTAATAGTTTGATAGCTTGAATGCTAGCATTGCCCAGAGCACTTAGACTGATAAACAGTCAGACTTCCTTGCACATTTATATACAAGAAAACAGAGGAAACAATAACACAGGGAAAAAAAATTCTATTGCTGTGCTTCTCCTGAGGATCTCAAGAGCCAGGAAATCTGCAGCAGAGTTAAGAGGGGTTAGAAAGAGGAAAGAGAAGAGGAGGCATTGATGCAGGGAAGCGTAAATAATTGGTGTGAAGATTCTCTTCATGTCAGAAAGACAAACTGGGCTAATTTTCCATGAGTATCCCAAGAGGATTAGAGTCTCATTTTATTTCAGCTATGAAAAAGAGGTTATTCCACCATGTTCCTCCTTTTCTGGTGTAAAAGGTAAAGAAAGTTTCTCATATCTCCATCAAGACATTTTTCTAGGCTGAGAATGCAGAAGGGAGGTTGAGGTTTACAACATCATACACCACACTCTGTCCCTGCCTCTGTCCTAAGCAATCAGTAATGGTTGCCAGGTCTCTGCAACCATTGGTGAAGACCCCCATATTCTGTTTACATCCCTTCAGCCCTTTCCCTCCAAAGCAACTGCAAATTACTTTGATGAAAATAAACATGTGCTGTAGGGATGATCAGCACCCTTACCTTTGACCCAGCTCACTTCTCATTGGAACAGCCTACTACAAGAGAAAAGAGAGCCATTCTCGAGCAGATCTAACTCACAAAACCAAGGAAGCAGCAGTCTGCAAGTACCATAAGGCGAGCAGCACACAGACAGTGAGACTGTCATTGAGATGTAAAGTAAAATCAGGTCCTCTGACCAGAGCCGGAATTTGGGAAAATACAGAGGCCTCAAGGGATGAAAAGGCCAGATCTCAGTGGTGCCATCAAACAGGGAACTGCCACGGAGATTATGGACATATCTGTAAGGGCTTTACTGTCACAGAGGAGAATATCCTGCACCAGGCCCTGCTCTCCCCAGTTTGGGAAAAAGCAAGAAATTGTCATTATCTCTCGTCCATCATTTTGGCAGCTGATAAGGAGAGGGAGTACCATGCTGGTGTCTTATCTGCACTCTTAGCTACGACAGACCTGAGCGCAGCACGTCTTGATCTGTGCCTTCTGGCAGACGCCAGCACAGGTCAAGCCTTATGGCTTCTGGAGGTGAAGGCGGCAGCAAGTTCACCACCTTTGAGAGGCAGCCAAAGCAGCCCCACTGAGGTCACAAACGGGGTTTCTTCCACTGTCAAATCAAGACAACTCAGATGAAATGCACACAAATCGATGAATTATGACTGTTTTTCCAAGGCATCAGAAAAAAAAAAACAAAACTGACTATTTCCCTAATTTCTTATCCTTTTCTGGGATTTAGAACATGCACAATTGAAGTGCTTTCATTTTTTCTTGGGAATTAGAATATTCAATGCAAATTAAGAACCAGATGAAAACTTCCCAGTAAAGCAATAGGCTGCAGGAAAGTGCTGATCTGGTGAAATGTAAAGTTTTATAGTAATAACTTGATTGGAAAGTTTCACTGGAAAAATTTTGCCTAAGTGAGGTCAGATGTCTCATTTCCCATCCATCTAAAAGTTAGAGTGATATTTGAAATAATAGTATTGAAGATAGGAGTATAATATAATATTTTCTTTTTGCCATGGTCAACCTTTATCTAAATTAAACATTTGGACAAACTTGGAGTGAAACCTTTTAAGAATATCCCTTTCAATGCATGAGAAAAAATATCTATTATGTCAACAACAAAACAAACATATGTGACAATTGTATCAAAGAGTAGTTGTAATATTACTTCCATTTTTACTGTTTGCTTTATAACTTCAGAGGAACTGGTCTTACTCTCACAGCTATTTTCTTTCTTCTCCCAGAGAACTTCCACGTAGTTGCCTCAGCCTCTGCATTTGCAGAACTGCCTGTTGAGTGACTGGGCCAGACAAAAATAGAGCCCATATTTAGGAGCCTAGCCAGAGAAGCGCATTGAGGTAATAATAATGAATAATAAAAATTAACAGAGGTTAAAAACTAAAAATTTCTGTAGCTATGCATTAAACTCACTCCATTTAGAGATCAAGTATCTCAAAAAATCCATCTTGAAACTTGCCAAAAGCAGGTTGTAACTCAGCTGCTTTTGTGTGCACCCAGTCCATGCTGAGCTAGCCCAGCCATGCTGGGTGTCACATGGGGTGCAAGGTCCTCGTGTCTGGAGGGTGCAATCCAGCCTGTCCTTCTAAAAGGCACGAATACCTTGTTCCAGAAGGCTAATAGAGCCCTGTCCTTAGTCAGAAACACGAACAACCCCCTCACTAGGTTTCTGGTTAAATGTATAGCTCAGGCACTTATAGAATAATAAATCACCTAAAAAAGTCAATGAAGAAAAAAAAAACCAAAAAACCACCAACATGAGCAGCTTGAATAGCAATTTACAAAGTTGCTCAGCACAGCAATATTTAAAGCTGTTCTTCACGATATGTCATTTTCAGATAAGTTAATAAAGAAATATAGGAGAGAATCAATTTTTAGTAATCATTACCATGTACAGTAGTGAAACCTCCAGGCTATTCAATTAATTCTAGACCATAATTATGACCCAGGAACGAATTGTACAAATCAGCATTTTTTTATTTAACCATACAAATCAGACTCCGATCTTGAGTCCAGATCAAGAGTTGTATATTTCAAAGCTCTTACTGTCTCAGAAAATAGACTCTCCAAGGATTCAAGCCCCTTGAGGCATAAATTATGCACACTTCAAATTCCACAGGGATCACAGTAATTATAGTAATTTTTAACTCAACGTGTCTCAGTGCCCCAAAGACACTCAGGTTCTTTAATAGAATGCAGAAAAGGAAAGGTAGCTGGATAATCTAAAAAATTCTAGCTCTCAGGTGTAAAAGCAGATTAAGAAAATAACCCCAACCAACCAAAACCAAACCCCAGGCCCTGCAAAATAAAAACAAACAAAGAAGAAAAAAGGGGGGGGAACCAATAAAAAACTTAACAACCAAAAAAAATACCCACAAAATCTGAGACCAGTTCCAGTCCAGGATCAAACTCACCTGGAAAAGGCTCCACCAAAGAGAGCAGCTAAGTTTACTACCCCTTGTAACAGTTTCCGTTACTAGAGCAGTTATCCTCTGTGGATTTCAAAGCACATTCTGGTTGCAGAATTACGTTTACCGTTTTAGTCTTACAATGTATTTTTGCAGACAGCACAAGGCTCAGAGGTGAAGCCACTTACCTAAGAACATCCAGTGAATTTCAAAAACCATAAACTAAACTCTTCAGTTCAAGAGGTCTCCATACACTGTTGGAATGCATGCACACCAAGGGATGCCAACAACCCCTCCTCACTGAATGCACAAGATCCTTTTCTAAAATCAGCGGTAACCTGTTTGTTGTCTCTTCAGTTCTTAAGGAGCATTTAACACCAGCAATTTGGTTGCTCACTGCTCCTGTCCAGGGCTCAGGTCTCAGCCATTCATGCTGCATTTCTGTTAGCTCGCTCCCTTGTTTGAATCCAGATGGTGTCAACATGGTCCTTGGGTGCTCATTCCAAGGATCAAGACGAGGATGTCGCACCCCAAAGACGCCTGTCCCTGCATCCCACAGGGCTCAGAGCTGCCGCTCCAAACACATGAACCAGACATAAGCATGGGAGCTCAAGAGGTGAAGCCACTGCTGTAATTAACCAACAAAGGGGCAGAAAAGCACAGTCCAAGCCCATTTTTTTCTTCACTGCGTTGTTTGACTCCACCTCCAATTTCACCAGTTTTAAGTAGGCAGGCAGGCTTAGCGATTAAAGTGATCATAAAAAGTGATGGTCTCCCTTCATCTTTATAATTATTGATTCAGTTTACCATCAGTATCATGCTTTGGTTTCCAGTTTTTCAGTAGAATATTTGGATTTTTAAAAGTATTATTTGTTTGAAAATAAAATGCACATGGCTATTGCTATGGACAGGAGGTCTAGAACCTTCTTTTCTACAAATTAATATTTGAACTGTGTTGTCACTGCACACCAATCTTTCCAACTAGCGATGAAAGAAATGTGGCCCTCTCTGTGTGATAGACTTTCAGCTACTAATGCTTATCTCAGGCATTAATTTTGTACATATTCCCTTAAAATTAAGGAAAAGCTGTTAATGAGGAGCAATACAATTTCAACTGCAGTGTCCTAATCCTGCACATATTGTCTGGGCAAAATATGGTTCCACCCTCAGGAAGATAGGTGATGGAAACACACAGACATAATAAAATTAATCATAATAGTTTCAAAAAACTGAAAAAGGTGATACCATTTCTAGCACATGTTCAAGCAGAATTGGCCTTTTAAAAACATTCAAAGTTTAGGAAATATCTTTTTTTTTAATAGAGGGAACAGTGTGACTACTGCAAATAAGAAATAATTTTACCCAAAATGAGATTTGACCACAATTAATCTACATAATAAATATTGAATGAAGCTCTCTATCTGAACTTACCATGTTTTATTTTCTCGTCTTTAAAACAGAGGAAAGTAGGCAATAAACATCCGTCTTCACATGTAACAATTTAATCTTTCTTCCACAAATGCCTTCTTTGCAGACATCCCTTTTTTAAAAAAGCTAATCACAACAGATAACCAGCCCAGTTTCTAAACTAAAAAGAAGCTAAACATTCAGACTTTGAAAAGCTTATCAAAATTCCCCTACAAATGACACTGTTAATTACAGTTAGCTAAGGTACTAAGTCATCCTTACACAAAAAAACCCAAAAAAAATGAAAAAGACAGGATAGTTAGAAAAACTGAAACATGAAAAAGAATGGGTATAGGCAGTTTAAGTACATTACATAAATATATTGTTGACTTTAAATTCCAAACAATTTGTTACATACAGTATTGACATATCATACTTTACCATGTACATTCCATACATCTTAAACTCCTTTCTATGAAATATATTCAAGATGCTTTTAATCCAGATTCATAAGAAATTATATTGGTGAGATTTTAGGTATATAATTTACTTTGATTACTTCTTTTCAAGAAAGGGAATGAAAGCTTGAAATCAGAGAACCAGCAAACACTCTGCAAAGGATATGAGCAAATCAAGTGCAACTGGAAAAAAAAAACAGGAAATTTGGCAATGGAGTGACAACAACCAAATGTACTGAGATGAAATGAGGTGCAGTGAAAAGGACCAAAACTTGTCAAAATTATTCCCACTGAAATCCCAAAATCAGTGAAGAAAGGCAAACAAAGAGACAGGAGAAAAAAAATCAAAGCACTTAAATACTAAAAAAAAAAAAAAAGATAAACTTCTGAAACCAGGTGAAAACACAAAAAGAGAATGGGATGACAAGAAGTGCAGGGAAATGGACTGAAGCTTGCCCAATTGATCCTCATTGAAATCACAAAATTTCATTCTCTTTCCTGAATTGAATTGAAATGTATTTATGTACATGAGTTTGCTGCGATTTTTTTGTTCGTCTCAGCTCTGACACAGCAGCTTGGAATGAGAGACAGATGATGGCAGACACGGCTGGTGACACATGCTGAAGAGTTTATTGTTCCATTCTAGAAAGTTCAGTATTCACTTGTTGTTGTTCCATGAGTGACAGGGAGTGCAAGGCCACTGCCAGGTGACAGCAGCCATTTGGAGCTCTCACCACATGATGTGCCAAGTTGTAGCAGAGCATTAGGCCAGTTGGTTTTTAAAAAACTGTCGAATTCACAAGCTAGACTACTCACACTCAAAAGAAACATCTTTCTGAAGCTGAGGGGTCTCTAGGTAGATGCAGCAAGAGTGATGTCCCCACACCCCAGTCTCAGGATGACTCAGTTACCCTGGCCTGCTCCATACACGAAAGGGTTCCACTCCCTCAGCAAGAGGGTTAAGGGTTTTTTATACGCTGTGGTTTGTATCTTACCCAGTCATTTGAGGCCCATCAAAGTGTCTGACATCATTCCATAGATTACGATTTAAGGTTACGGCACTGGAAAATTTCTGCTTCAAGCAAAACCAAATTCCTGATAGGAGCAGTCCCAGAAGAGATCTGTTAAATTAAAATATCATTTCTCTTGGGAATTTCAGACACCCAGATTCCTCCTGCAGTTATTCTTTGGGGATATTTGTTTGTTTTCCTTCAAAACGGCAGGCTTAACATTAATCTTCTTTAGACAGAGATTGAATTTAAATATAATCAAACATGTTACTTTGAAGCACATATTTTTCTTGTTTAAATTTTTATAGATACATACATAACAGTGCTAAAGCTAGAGATTTTCATGCTGGTTTCCAAAGTAGGTCAATCTCAGCACTGCCTGGCTATAGAGGAGGTAACATGAGGAACCAGATGTAAATGCAGAATCTACTGCTCATGACCTGTGGTATAGAATAAACTATTTCAGTAGAAAGGGACCTACAGTGATGATGTAGTCCAAATTTGCCAGCATTTCCCTTCCCGAACCCCTCAGCCCCATCAGTTAAACTTCAGATTCCAGCATTCTCAAAATAAAACTGCAGCTGTGCATTTTCTCAGGCACAAAGGCTTGCAGAGATGGTGAGGAAGAGCTCCAGTCTAGCCACCACACCTACTTCCAACCGAGCCATTGTAAATATCTCTGTGCTGCCATCTCCAATTCTAACTTCAGGATACGACATTAGGGTCTGGGCACAAGGATGGAGCCAAGCACATCATGATATGGCCTTCTTTGCCCTGCTCTTGCACTTTTGGAGCCACACAAGCTGAGAAACACATAAACAGCAACCAGACTTGCCTTGGTGACTTTTTCACCCTCCCCAAGCTGTTTAACTTTCCTAGCACAGAGTGCTTTGGGCACAGGATAGACAGGCTGCATAGTTCAGGTATGCTTTCTCTTCCATTATGGTTTATAAGCTTTTCCTTCAAAACTGATTCCTTGTACAACGACTAGAGAAAATAAAAGCTTTGAACTACCTTTTTTGGTCATTGTATTCTGTCCTCAGCTTCCAGATTTACGCTGGCAAGCTGAACTGCAGAAGGTATATTCAAGGGAAGGTAGACTTGTCCCTAGATAATTGTGCTTTTTAACTACGAGAGTTTAAAGTGTGGGTGCACTAAGTCATTCCAGTGTTTGCTCCAAACTCATATTTGGCCCAGCCAGTAGGAAGAAAATATTTAAATGAACTTGCAGAAGCACACCTTACAGTGTTTACACTCTGTGGTGGAATAAATATCCTCCAAGTGTTTCCTTCCTTGATTTCTAAATCAAGTTTGTCAAAATGAAAGTGTGGAGAGGTACAATATTCTCTCTACAAAGAAACAGCAACCAGAGGGATTGGAGTTAGATTGTTATAAAAAAACCAGCAGTATTTGCCTATAAATTCAATTAGGCAGGGTGTTGAATATATAGCAATCAGAGCACAGTTCAGAGCAAAACAAAAATCTGTAGCCATTCTGAGTGTGAATTGGACTTGAATTGTACATTATGAAATTTGATATATGGAATGGGTTAAAATATTTTGAAAATGTCATACAAAGCTTATTCCCCAATTTGACTGTGATCAGCCTCAACAAACCACAAGTGCTTACTGTGATCCCTTAGCCTTTTTGTTCTCTCACATTCTCAGCTAATCTCTTCACAGAGGGTACTGAGGTGAAGGGGTGGGTAATGAGAAAATTTTTTGTATCTAAATTGGAGTATGATGCTATTCGAAAGGATGGATATTTTAATGCTGGGGGGGTTGGGTCTTTTATGTTGGTTTTTTTTGTGTGTGACTTAGCATAGAGGCAGCTCTCAATTTGCAGATTACTGTAATTTTCCATTACTCTAGTCTGCACATTTGTTGGAAAGCTCAGACCTTTAACCTCTTATCAGATATGTCTATATGGGATATTATGGTTCAAGTACAATGTTGAAGTCCTGTTCACAAGCCAGATCTATAACACAAAACCAAGTTAAAATAACATTGAGCATGCATGACTAAATCTACCCATGTCTAATACAGACAGGTACCCAGCTACAGCTGCCTGAGAGGCTCTGCAGAGCTTTCTTGTGTCTGTTGACAATTTGATAATATATTCACTGGAAGCTGCTCCAGGTTTATAGGCTTTGTTATGAGGTTCAAGAGAGGCAGGTTATAGCAGAGGGGATTTGTGCTGCCCTTTGCTATGATGAGTGCATGAGAATAGATAATCTCCTCATCTTCAGTGCATTTTTCTCAGAGTAGGTATCGATATGAAAATGTTTGGACTGTCAGACAAAGGAAAAATACACTGTTTTCAGCTATTGGTCTTCATGATTCAAAATAAAGATCAGGGGACACCATGCCAATACTTAAGGCAAGGACTGCTATTGCTTCATGATGCAGTGACAACTAAAAGCAGCCTTAGATGAGTTGGATGAGAGCCATCGAGCCCATGGTTCCTCTGACCTCTGAGGGACCCCTCTGAAGGAAATGCATTTGTTTACTGCAGCCTATAGAGCAATATAATTTCTAAATTGTCCTATGAAAAGAAATGATAGCACAACCATCAAGTGGCCAAACCCACGTCCCCCATGCACAGAAAGGAAATGGAAAACTAAGGTCCATAGAAATAAATTAATTCTTACACAATGAATGTTTTAATGCTCAGCTTTTAGGAGATGTCCCCAGCTGAAGAATCCACTACTCTGAGCTTTGGCTTTAAGTTCTTTGCTCTCTAGGAAAAGGGTAATGTAAGCACCAAGACACAGCATACCTTGTGGGAGGAGTTCCTCAGTTTCTCAAAGCTTTTCCAGTTTTCCTTTCTGTCTTACAGCTCCACTGGCCCAGGAAAACTGTTTTCCAGAGCCCTGGAATTATCTTTCTGTGCATAGTATTAGCAGATGATCACTTTGGACACCCATCCATTTATCTCTCAAGCCTTGCTTATAGTGAGGTCAGTTCATCTTCAATATGAGTTTGTACAGCAAGCAGGTGTGCCATGAAAGGATCTGGAAAAACATCAGCAGTTCTTGTGATATGCCAACACAGAGAGGAGTATAGATCAAGCTTGTCAGTCATCACACCTTTCACAAAGTTAAGAAAACAGTCAGACACATTCTCTGTAAAGGACAGATTCATCCTCTCAATGCTAAATGTCACACAGAGTAGAGTAAAATAGTTGATCTCTACGTGAAAACTTTCTCTCGGGGATATGAGAGCTTGCCTTTAGCCTCAATCTTTGTTAAAAGGTGGAATTTCCAGGAGGAAAATCAGCCATCTTTCCCATCATTTCCTTGCCTCATAAAATATGCAAGAGGATGTTGGCAATGAACCCTGCCTCAATTCATCAACACACCATTCCTGAAGCTTAAACTTTCGCTGTGCAGCAAAAAAGTCACCATCTGATGGTAGGTTAGATCCATACTGATGCTCTCAGTGCATCAATAATTAAGCAGGACTTTCGACCACATCATTTAATATGACAAAATGTTTCTTAAGAATTGTGAAATTATCACCCCAGAAAAAAAAAAAGGAATTAGCAAGATTATAAAGAACCCATCATGCTCAGTGGCCTATGTTCAGAGACAGAGCATTCCTTCCACTTACTTTAACACAGCAGTAGCACTCAATAGCTTCAGGCTGTAATTAACAGCACAAAGCTCTCTTACTGGGAGACAGGATAACAATTCAACAAAGTATATCTATATTCTGCAGCAGGTTCCTGAGATGCTCAGGGTTTAAATAGCTTTTAAAGCAAAGCTAAAGGAAGTTGCACAAATTACAGTTAGTACAGGTGAAGAGAAGCCACAGAAGCCAAGGACTAATACAGGAAATTAACACCCTTAATTAATTCTGCTGGCATAGCCTTCTAGCTCCAATCAAAAATGCTGCAGTGT
This sequence comes from Melanocharis versteri, assembly GCA_013397845.1. Classification (NCBI taxonomy): domain Eukaryota; kingdom Metazoa; phylum Chordata; class Aves; order Passeriformes; family Melanocharitidae; genus Melanocharis; species Melanocharis versteri. Next base: position 654,183 of record VZTG01000211.1, read on the forward strand.
AAGTTGTTCTCCACAGTTCTGGGGCTTTAGAAACATTATGTACCAAGCTGTTTCTAATACAAATGCCATCCATTCTCTTGGAATAATACTACAGCATTAAAAAAATAGAAGCTGTAAGGATGTTTTAGGGCTCATGAAAAAGAGTTTGGAGATTTTTTTAGCACATGGAACCAAAAAACCAAGAGAATTCAGGACTATTCTGCAAAGATCAGACTCTCATCCTTTAACCTGCAAACTTTGTGCAAGTAAAGGATAATTCCTACAGCTTTTAGTCCATTCCTAGAGACTTTTTAGGACAACACACAGGTTAAATAAATTGTTCTGATGATGATAGCCAGCTATCAGACCTCATCTTTCCTAGGGGCCTAATCTTCCATGCTTTTGTAAATAGAAGGGGATAGGTTGCCGAACAACGGTGCACTCAGAGGCCTCAGTGTTTAAGGATATTTTCACTTGATCACAAATATCTGAGTCATCCCAAGTTACCTCAGTTGTAGCAGACCTGCAGATCACTGCTATGAAAATTCTCTCGGGTTGTGTCAGTTCATTGCATTCAAAAGACACTGCAGAAAAGAGCCTGGTTGCAACAAATAGGCTGGTCTGTATTTCTACCTTGTGCAAGTTGTCTGATGTCCGGGTGGCCAGGACTAATTGGTGGATTTTTTTAAACAAAATTGCCACAAGGAAAAAAAGAGCAGCCTTGTAAAATTGTTCTGGTCAGGAAGTTTATAATATCTTGGATTCTCTCCCTGGTGGCGGAAGTGTCCTTTCTCATTAAGCTGCACTTGTAGTACTGCGTGGTTAGACTGGGATAGCAGGTGCTGGACAGTGCAGAATTACACCCACATCTGCCGTTTCCAGGTGAGAAAGGGAATCTCTCATGGTTGAAACTGAGCAGGGTGCACAACAAAAACCCAAAACCGTAGATTCCCTGTGGAGCAGGAAGACTGAATTGATGGAGACGGGGCTATTCTCTGCCTTAGTTCATCATGATCAAAAATGAGGCTGGAAAAGTTTACTCTGTTCATCTTGGCTATAGTTATTGCAAATTCACTTGGGAAGGAATTTTCTCCCATCATGTGTGTGTATATCTAGTGGCTGTCACAGAGGAATCCTGTTAGCTCAGATTTGGGGCATATTCTTTTGATGCTACTACTACTAAGATCAGTAAAAATGTCGTTTCTCTTGTCAGCAGCTTGATCCTCAGTGTACTTTCCAGCCCTTAGTCTCATTAACTTCCCTTTTGTCCCTGGGACTTGAAATGGAAACCTCAAAGCAACTGCTGCAGAAAAGCTAACTCTTGTTAAACTGCAATCAGTGTAATACAGAGGCTAGAGCATTTCTTTCTTGGTATATAAATATGGATTCTTGGTATATAAATATGGATTTTGTTACTAGCTAAGTTGGAAGGAAAACCAATAAGCATGTTTTAAACCTATGCAGCAAATCTTTTTTTACCTCCCACCTGGAAAAGATGAAGGATCAATATTTAAAACAGGATGTGAAGGGTTTTTTTAAATTAAAAATCAATGTTTATTCAAACTGCTTGAAACTAATTAAATTACTAGTAGTAAGGAAAAAAGGTATCTTGAGATGTCAGCTTTTCTTCAATCACTCACAATGACAAGAGTATTTTTTGTAGTGGCTGAAAAGCAACTTATAACATCCCTTTCTGATTTATTTCTGTTTACCATAAGTGCATTGTCTCCACTCTCCCTCCTTATGACGGGGTAAAAATCAAGCTCAGAAGCAGCAGCAGAGCTAATACTGTTGTAACATACCTTCAGATCTCTGTGTCTGTGTTTGGGGCTGGCTGCAAGTTCTTCGCCTTCCTTCATCTTCAGATATGCAAAATTTCTGGTAGGAAGAAGTGTCACATCAAGAGCACAACAAGCTTCAAAGCAGGCAGGTCAGTGTACACTCTGGGGACTGTGGTGAATATAATTTCCCCTGCACAGCTTCTCCAGGTTGCAGTTCCACAAGATGCCAGCTCCACAGCAGAGTACAGGGCAATCCTATCCTGCCCCATTCCTCAACAAGTTTCTGTTCCTACTTCTCCAGCTCAGCACTCCCTCAGTTTGCTGACACGTTTGTTGTGGTCCCACAAACATCAACTGTATTATTAAACTTAAAAACAGTCCTTTATTTATTCTTACGCCAGTTTCACATTTGCATTATGAGTATTGCTATCTTGAGACTCAAAATATGTGAAGACAGAGAAAAGCAGACTGGTGAAAGATGTGCTTATTTAGTAAATCCTTACCTACCCCTTCATATTAGCCATTTAAAATTATTTAAATACTCACGTCCTCAAGATGGAAGGTAGCAAGAAACAAAACCCTCACCTCAGAAAGATTAGACACTCAATATAAGATTATTTATTAGCATTAATTAACAATTCTTAAAAGAATCATCAACAGGGTTTTTTCTTAGTGTGATTAACTACTGTTTAAATCAAAGTGAAGGCAATTCAGAAACAGTGTCCTGCATTGTGAAAAAGAGACAGGCCTGGTTCACAAGAGTGAGATTCAGGCTAAATAATAAAATACCCATTAGAGAAGGAATTCAAGACCAGGGTTTTTCTTATCTCCTTTTTCAGGAAAGTGACTACACATCCATCCCCAAAATGAAATGGAAGTAAAAGTTTTGGAAGACTCAGCCTCAAGTTTACTGAGGCAAATGAATTATGGATCTGTAATGGTAGGGTTGTCAGAGATACATGTCAAGGGTGACATTAAAAACTTCTTTAGATAAAGCCTGGATGGGTTTGTTTGTTGACCAGCAATCTTGGGGAAGATGCAAAAGGCTGTAACAGCAGCACAAAACATACTTGAAGAATGGTTCTGGAGAACAGTTAACACTTGAACTAACCATCATCTCCCCTGAGTTAGGTTCAGAAAATGCCGGTATTGAAAAGCTGGGCTTCTAACATTAATCTTTAAATACAGTGCTCATGTTGAAAACATGTATACCTTGGCAATCTATGGCTTCTAAAACCTTAAAAGATTGATGGGAAGCAAACAAATGTTTGCTGTAAAAGAGGAGGTATTAATCACTTCTGCAGAATAATGATGGACTTAATCCAATTTAAAAAAAACTGTCTGACCAAAGTGCTCTACTAAATGTGTTTTGGGGGCATAAACTAAAGAGAAGACTTCACAACAACAGAAAAAAACCAAACCACAACAATATGTTCACAGCAGGCACATGAGGGTAAAGTGTTCACTTGGAACCTGTTTCTATACTGTGCTGCACAGCCAGGAACTCAGCTCCACACAGACACCCTTTGTCTCCCCCAGTGGGATGGGGGAGAGGATCAAAACAGTAAAAGTGAGAACACTCCTGGGTTGAGATGAAGACAGGGTAATAGGTAATGCAGCAGTAGGAAAGACCATATGTTTCATGTATTATCTTCTTACTAACATGTCTCTTTTATTTATGCAATAGCCCAGCCCAGATTTCGAAGATTTCCAGGAACTGCAATAACCCCTGGAGAAAAATGTGATAGGGCAATGAAGTATCCCTACAAAAACTTCATTCTAAAGGTGTTGAAAACATTTTTAATAGAAGGAAATTACTCCCAGGGTGGTTTGTTTAAAACACTCTACACAGCCACTTTAATTTTTATATTCTCTAAGCAACACTATAGGCTTATAAGAAGGATGAACACAGTATCAGGCAGCTACTAGGAAAATGAAAGAATATAAGAATTTAATTAATGTCATTGACACCATGAGAAAGCAGATAAAAAAATGCTACACCCCTACCTACCTCAAATTTCTCAGTCTGAGAGAATGACTGAATGCTAAAATCCACAGGTCACTTGGTGCTCTCTCGGTTTTAGCTGCCAATGGTGATACTATTTCTGTCCTCTGAGCAGAATAGCAGCCACAAGGTTATGGTCACTCATTTTTGGAGATAATAAAGCCAGACAATCCCTCCTCTGCCTAATTAGGATAAAGCAGAGCCCAGCCATAAGGGGTCACCAGGGAAGGCAGGGCCGCTGCTATGCAGTAAGCTGGGTTCCTGTAGTGGAATATCCCATTTGCGAGTTGGCTGCGCTCCACGGCCCTCCTGAATTCTGGCACTGCTGCCAATACCTGCCTGGGGTGACACAAATAGAGACAACTCTCTGGGCCAGCCTCCATCAGATGCAATTTAATTGATTTTTTTATGATGGAGCAACACACCATAAAATTGAGAACAGGGGAAAGGACCATTTTAATTTCTCAGCTAGGCAGGAGAAATGACACATTTGTCCATGTGAGGCCCATCAATGTTGCAGCTGTGGCCAGCTCTGCCTTCCCATGTGTTTGCTAACCAGGTCTTAAAAAAGACATTGCTGAGGGTTTGTGTGATTGAAAGCAGACTGGTGAGGATAGGATATAAAAGGAGCAGATTGAAGATTCAGCTTCTACATTATCCTACTGACTAGATCTCAGCTTTCTGGAGACTAAGAAATAAGGATATTCTTCAAGACAGAAACTTTTACTCTCCTTCCAGCACTTCTCTGCATTTCACGACTAATTTCCCTCAATAAGGACCAGGACAAGAAATAATCAGGTTGGTTTCACAGTTTCTTAAAACTTTGTTTCCTATTAGCAAAGGATCAGCTTGGAGCTTAATACCTGGGTGTTTGGTCAGCACCTGCATTTATAGAGGACATATATTGCCTTGAAAATGGAAGGAACCATCAGAAATAACAGTCTATAAACCAAACTATAATTCTCCTGGCTCATAAAAGTACAACAGAAGAACGAAACTAGACAACAATTAAGATTACAACAGAGCAAAAAGGCTGAGTATGTCTATATCAGGAGAAAGAGGGCAATGCAACTCAATGATACCCTCTGCCCTCCTCAAAATATTTCAGAACTCCCCTCTGTACACTTGGTCTCCAAAATGAAGAAGAGATGAAAAGACAGCTTAGTGTCCATGTCACCAAACATTAAGCAAAAAGCAACACAATTAATTTGTCTTTAACTGCAATGGTTAAGCCTTGGTACGACATTTATCTCACACTCCTCTCTGCTCAGTGCAAAGAGTAGCAGTGAATGGGGTGTCATTGGACTGACTGTCACAAGTTACTGCCAAAAATCAATTGGTGCAGGCTGGATAATGGAACAGCCACAATGGACTTAAAACCTGCCTGTTTGATACACCTCAAGCAGAGCACCTATTTACAGATGTTATGCTGTTGGTCAGGTGATCCAGGACACAAGTTTTACTACAGGATGGAGAGCTCAAGTAGAACATCACAAAGAGGTGAAACCCAAGTATGGAGAGTATCAAGGTATTTTTCAGTCAGTGGACTTTTACAGACTCTGGTAGCTTTGCACTTCTGCAGCCAAAAAGCGCCAATTCTGAGCATAACCCAATGCCAACATTAGCTTCCAGTCCCAGCTGTTTAAGTCTGGAATAATCCTAGTGACATCAAATATTTTAGGAGAATATTTCTTAGAGAAATACTTTAAGATTTCTTTAAGAGCAAAAGAAAATCTTGTGGAGAAGACCCGTATGCTACCTCTAGTTCTGTGTCAGCTCAAATGGTAGACTGTCTCCAGGAGGTGACTCGGACTCAGGTCTGAAGACGGGACACAATGGGCTCTGAGTATAGGTAAATTCACCGGACAAATTAGGAAGGTTAGGAAGGACAAGGTGTTACTGCAGAGGAGGAGTAAACAGGAATGATTACATTCTCAGACCTCTTCTTTTTTTACAGTGAGTTTTGACCTAGGAGGTTTGGGGGAAAGGAAAACATCTAGCAATCACAAATCATGGTAACATCTGCTTTGCTCAAGTGGTCACTCTGAACACTGTATTCAGCTGAATGCAGTACCTTCAGCTGCAGAAATCTGGTATACTTGAAACTACAGAGAGAGATAGCTGAAGTCTGTTCCTTGTAAATCTAAGAGCACCAAACAAACTGAACTATGCAGAAGACCTTGGTGCAAAATTATTAGTAAAAGAGAACTCAAAATCCTCATTACTCTTGTTTTTCTCTGATCTTTTTCAGAAGTCAGGACTGTACCTTCCTACTGCACTTGGATAATGAAGGTCTTACAGATCTTCCGACATTTTTTTAGACAGTTGCCAGATGAAATAAGTCTCCAACCATCACCCCACCAAATGCTTGTACCAGAGATAAAAAAATTGCATTCCTCAAACAAGGATACAAATCTTGGGGAACAGGATTCCGTGTTTCCTTTGATTCTGGGAGAGTGAAACCAAACATATTATCTCACACTCTTCCAATGCAAAAACCAGTTTTATTTCTTTGGAATTTTACCTTTTTCTTTTTTTACTATGTTGCTGGGGAAAGTTAGCAGTGAATAACCACAAGGTTGAGAGCTCCAGGAGTTGAGAGGAAAAATTCTGTGCTGCACACATAATAAACTGAGTAACTAACCCCTGTGTCCACCCATCCAGCAAAGCTGTCAAGCTCCAGCAATCCCAGCTTCAGAGAAAGTCATTTCCATATCACCTAATGAAGGATGCATAGACATTTGTTATTACCATTAATTTATTAAATGGGCAAGGGCACCAGCAATCATCAGCCTCATTATAACCTCGAGAGAACTTGTTGAAAATCATGGGAGGGCAGGGCAAGGGGAATTAACTGCCCACACAAACCTCAGCTGCACACTAGGATTCTGAAGTGTCATCCTTCTAATGCTATTTGTGAGGACAGTCAGATTTAATTAACTGCTTAATGCTCAAGTATTCCTTCAAGAGCTTGCTTTGATGGCAAAAAAAATAAAAAGGGTTCCCAAAACCTGACTAAACTGCACTGATTTTCAGAATTGGCTAGCAGAAAATAATACCTCTAAACTGCTCTGGACATGCAGAGTTTGATACAAGTTTCCTCTGTACTCCTTATGCCGTTAGGGGTGTTTCCCTATTTTTTCTCCGGTCTGTGAAACATTTTCCCAGCCTGTAGCATTTGCGGGAAGCCTCTAGACGCTTGAAAAGCTCTTTAGATTGCCGTCACAAAGCTGTACACACATATACACTGCAGAGAACTGCCTATCACAACAACTGCCTTGTGGACAATTTGGAAATTATTCTGAGCACAGACCATGGTGGGGGTGGAAGGGGCCCAGCTGCCCCAGTCAGTGACTGGAGCCTGCACTTGGAGACCACAGGGCCAATTCCCCACTCTGAAATGCTTACAACCCGCTGAGGGGCTTTAGCCCCTTGCTCTAGGTAATCCCTGAACAAAGGGCTAGGAAGATAAATTCTAGGGCAATATTGCTCTGGCCACAATGTAACCCGTTAACGGCACAGATAAATTGCTACTCCCGCACTGTTAAACCAGACCTTTCGTGCTGATCCACAGCCTGCTACTCATCTGACAAAAATGTTTTGCTTTCTTTCAAAGTGGCTTCCATTTTTTTCTCCAACATCTGCCCACCACCAAGACAGATTTGTCTGTAAAGACATTTCATCAAAATAATTTTAATTAAAGCCTGAGGACCATGACAAACCTTACCCAAATGAAAGGGTATTTCCCTTCTTACATCAATAGATAACTTGATGAGTTGCTTCTGTCTCCAAACTCAGCTAAGGATGCAGTGACTTCTTCCAGGCCACAGGATTTTAAAAAGTCAGCATCACCTTAGGGCTTCATCAACCCATAAAATGCTAATATCTTCATGTCACTGGCCTGAGGGGAATTTCACCTGGGGACATGCAAGATCTTCAGGGATTTCTGAGCACAGCAGGGAACTGCTCTGTGAGGTGACTGCCTTAAGAGCAGAGGTGCTTTAGAGCTCAGCACACTTGAAACCAGAATCTTCAGGGAGAGACAAGCACAACAGGGAGCTGTGGAGCTGGAAGCACATTCCACTCCAGGGCCACGGCTACTTTATGCTCCTGCTGGTTTTTCAGAAGAGCAAAAACTTTTACAATCATACTCCATATGCATAGAAACATATCTGGGAGGGAGCAATAAAATAAGCCATTCTCCCTGTCATCTCCAAAAATTCCTGCCAAGTATTAAAAACTGCTTCTTTTCTTACACTTTTTCTCTTTGCCTACCATCACATTAACTCAGAGGGCACCTGGGAAGCTTGACTTGGAATTACTCCTCCCCCCCGCCCCCTCTTATTCATCTCTCTTGAAGATTCTTATTTCTGCCATCCCAAGCTCTTCATCTCACAGTCCTTCCCTCCTCAGCCTGCTTTCCACCAGCACATCATGCCCTCACACAAGGAAGCATGTTTTATGGATGACTCACTGAGCACTAAGGTGCTGCTGCTTCCATTAATTTGCTGCCTTGGTAAATAATTTACAGCTTCTTAGCTGAAGGTACACAGCTGGAACAAGGCAGCCATCAGCGGAGTGCCACAGGTGGATTACCCACCCAAACAAATCCTGTCTGCACAAGGCTTTTTTTTTGCTCAGTGGTAGGCACTAGCAATTTTAAGCCCATCAGATCTGAAGTCTCACCCTTTCTGTTATTACCATTTCTTCTGTGGCAGTGCCTAGAAATCATATTTGTTGATTACTGAAATACACTGTTTCAGGCAGCAGAAGTGGAACAAAACACTAAGAGCACAGTGAAAGGCCAAGCTCACCTCTCCACAGCTACTTTAGAAACTCAGAATGGCAAACAAGGATGGCCTGTTCTCTCTGCCTTTTTTCCTTATCTTCTTCCAGTCAGTTGCCTCCTTGACATACTGTACCCAGGCACTTATACACAGATGTTCCTAGGAAACTTCCTGGGAATATTTGTTAAAGTCAACCCTTGTCCTTATCCTCCTCCTATTTCTATCTGAATCATGCTGTCCTCACCACCACAGAAGCAGGACATTTATGAAGATACACAAGTAGGGGAAAGAGAGGGTTGTGGTAACATACAAGGAGTCTGTGAATTTGCAGTGTGTCAGGGAAAAAAATTACTACCGGAGAAGTAGGAAAGGGAATGAAATTGTATACCAGAGCAACTGCTGGAGCTTGCTGAAATCAACAGGGAACGTCCCAGGAGCATCACTCCAGTGACCTACGTGATACACTCCATTCCTGTGTTCTCTTCCTTGCTGGTAGATATTCATCTAGATGCATTCAGAAGAAACTCCTAGCCTCATTTTTTCCTAACTTCATTTTCTCTCCTCATTCCTGCCCTTAATGCTGAAGGTGATCTCGAGGCTTAGTGCTCCTTGCTTCGCATCAACCGGTGCTGTGGACTGATACTGTGAAGAGATGATTGCTGGAGTATCTACAAATGAGTGCAAAAAACATGCCCTGTCTGCTTTATCTACAGCACTTTAGCATCTTTCTGTAGAAAAACATGCACCTTGGGAAAACCCAAACACAGCTTTCCTTGGAAAAACCAGAAACATCAGCCTTTGGCCCCATCACAGTGCACACACTGGAGCAGTGCAAGGGAGGTGAGTGTGCCTGCAGGCAGCAGCACACAGCAGCCCTGCCAAAAGACCTCTCCTGCCCCAGCCTTCCTGTCAGTGACCTGAGGGGCTGCCCATGGCTCAGCACAACCCAGGTCTGCAGACACCCTGCCAGCTTCACCTTTCATAAGGAACCCAACACCAGCAGTGTTTCAGCCCAACACCAGCCACGTGCCAACCTCCTGCTATATTAACCTGGATGTCAGCAATGGATATGCCAATGTCACCTGAGCCAAAGCTCTCTCCAGTGTGTTACAGCATCCTCTGATGGCAGCCAGTAGTAGGGATGTTTGCCCAGCTCAGGGATATCTTGCTGACTGTTAATTGCTGTAAATCCTGAGCTCGTCCATCTCGAATATCTAATTTAGTAAAAATGATGCTTTACATCACAGGGAAAGTTACTATGACTTGTAACAATACTACCATGAATAACGGTATTACTTTGGATTCAGCCAGTGCTTTCCCCAGGGTCACAGCAGGACTAACAGAAAGTAGCTGGTCAGTCCAGCTCGTGCTGGTAAAATATCCCAAGTCTTTTTCTTGGCACTGTGGCAGGATGGCAGAGCCAAAGTACTGTCATTATGAGACAGTGAAGCAGCAACATTCACTGAAACTGCAAGAGCTGTAAAAGTCGCTGTCCTGATGGGGAAAAATAGCAGACTCCCTGTGGATTTTGTCTCATATGGCTTATGTCTCATCATGAGGAACACAGGTAGTAGTGAAGTAATTATTTCTTGCACCAATTTACACACAAAGAGTTTGAACCACGGCCTCTTAGCGCTGGTTCCATACTGAGGCATTTCCCATTTGAGTGACATCCCCCCCTCCAGCTAAACAGGGTGTCTGACTCAGAGCAGTGCTGGACTGTCACATCGGGCTCCCATGTTCCAGCAGCTGTGGGGACCCAATTTGCACTCTCAAAAGAGGTATTGTTACTCTGGAAAAGGTGCCTGGATGAGCAGGAGTCATACTGAACCTGTGCTTCAACAGTGCATTAAATGAAACTCAGATGTCACCTAAGATAAGGCTGGGCTGTATGAGAGTTATTTCAAAATAAAAACAGCGAGGGAGCACAGGCACCAGGGTAAACAACACACCTCGCTATGGGGCTGGCCAGTTTGATGAGCAATGCACAGTACTTTACTGAGATTCCTTACTGGGGGCAGAGGTGAGATTACTTTTTGGAAAGGTAATCTCTACACTAATGTTTAGCAATAATAGCACTTTGCCCTTAAATTGCATGTCCCGGTTCAGGATCAGACTCAGTGGAAATAGCTACTTTATAGCTTTGTGAGAGGAAGTGCATTGATTAATTATACAACATGATTGGCAGACAATATCAAGGATGCTACCCATGCCTTCTCTTGCAAGGCTGCTTGTGATCAGGGCTATATTGGACCAGATGCTGTGTAATTATGCAGTTTAAGAACACGTTTTAATCTGAACAAGCCTATATCTTAGATGTCCTTAAATTATTTAAGCACCTAATTCAACACAAGCACACAACAATTGCCTTTGGCTTTCACATACACAAGCTAAGGCTCCAAATATCTTAATACATGTACTTTGATAAATTCAAGAAGCAGAAAGTTATCCTATGTAAGGACATTACACAGAGAACAGACTCCAAATGAGCTCCAGGGTAAACTAGGTCAATAATGTAAAGTCAGGATCACAGGCTGGTGTTAACTGGTGCAAGACTGTTGTAGTCTAAAAGTTAAATTTTCCTACAAGTCCCTCACAGCTCAGAGGAGCAGGAATACAGCTCAGGAGTCCTGTCTGGGCAGTATTCCTCCCTCAGGCATGCAAACATCCTCTTTATCCTGAAACCGAGAGTCAGAGGGTACTTTAAGCCAAGTACAGCATGTGGAAAGACAGCCCAAAGCCTCAGGACACCAGAGGGATGTTTTACTATCTTTGCTCGGTTTTGACAAGTGTGAGTAATGTGGGCACTGGGGCATCTTCCAACCGCAGGGAAATTATTTAAAAGGAGTTCTCAATAACCATTGTATGACACATTGGGGACAGGCCGTGAGAAGGAGAGAGGGGGCGAAGCCTGTCTTCAGCAGTGTAAAGAGGAGGCTGTCTGGCCCTGGCTTTGCTGAATGACAATTACACCTGGCAAATCTGGCTATTTATTGCCTCTTGGGCAGTTACACAGAGATGCTGATGCACCTGCTCCTCGGGCTGAGTGACAGCCAGGCTGGGGAGAAAAGCAGGCGGTTAACGGGCGCAGGAAAGCATATGATACTTGTCAGGGCCAATCTGGCTGACAACTGTGTAGTGCCACGTCTTCCCAGGCTGGCTGGAGAAGAACCGTAAAACAGGACCCAATCCCTAGCTGCAGCCAGCCTTTGCTCGGCCAGAGGAAGGGCAGGGCAGAGGCAGCTGTGTGCAGCACAGCCCAGGCGGATTGCCTCGGGGAGACCCCCTGCTTATCTCTGCCAGCAACAGGGATCCACCCTGTGCTGCGGTTTCTCACCCAAACTGAGGAATTGCAGAGTAATCCTGTGCTCTTTGAAATGCTTAGAGATAGCCTGGAGGTGTTTTCCCTTTACGAAGGCCAAGATATGCCGCTGGCACAAAGCATCAGTACACCCAAGACTGGGGGGGGAGAGCGCAAAAGAAAGTATGTTTTTAAACATTTCTCTACTCATTACTCTGGAGTAACTCCTATCAGTAAAAAAGACCAAGAATAATTCCAGTTTTGCCTTCATATACGTACCTTATTTTATGTTCAATCTTGTAATATGCCTTCTCCCAAAGCTGAACAGACGTTGTTCTTGCAGTATATGGAGAAAAATGTGCAACATCTAGAGCATTTTGACCCTTGATTTGTTTTCTTTCTTTGCAATGCAAGAAGAGGAACACAACCACCTGGAGATTTGAATGCAGATAGATAGAAATCCATGAGCTGTGGATGCTCCCTAAATTAACTGCAAATGGGCAGGAGTGTCTCAAAGCTCTGTCTTTCATCAGCATTTCTCATCTAAGTGCCCAAATGCCTTGCAGGTATGGTCACTTATAAATGCAACAGGCATAATTCAAATGGGGAAAATAAATGTATGAAAGGGAAAAAAAAACCTGTGTTTTTCTCGCATCAATTACAACACAATACAAGAAACCACCTGTGAAGAAAGGCATGATTAATGAAAACAAATACAAGAAATTGGAAATACAAACCATGGCAATAGGGCTTCAGTTTCAACAATTTCAAAGTTCAGATCCACTAGTAAAGCACAACATAAAAGCTTGTAATATATAGAATAAACAGGAGTACAGGAGATGAAAAAATGTGCCATAAAAATAAGAAGGTTGTTAAAAAGAGATGCACAACGCATAAACAAAATAGGCAACAGTTCTATAGATACTGAGAAGTCTCTGCTACAAACATTTGTCTGAGAATTAATAACTACTGTGGTTTGTAACAAAGTCCTATAGGACTGCATGGTCTTTTATTCTGATCCATTGAAGGGCTTCAGAGGTTAATTGCAACATCACTGGCAAGGCACACTCAGCACGGGCACAGCAGGGGCTGTAAGATGCCTCCATTCAGAAGCTGCTGCGGGGAACTCAGGTGTCTGGTCAAATCCTCATCCCAGTTCTCTGGGCTTCTTCCCAGTTCCTAGGAGTCACTGCCCTTCAGGGATGCAGGTGGAGATCTCCAAGGCTGCAGACTTCTTCTCTGGTCCGATCTCAGGACTCCTGGTTTTTGACTAATTTTTAGCCCAACTGCAGGAATTTCTGGATTAATCCTACACGGAACTGAATATGCCCAGCTATTAGCAGACCTCGACTGAACAGTTACCTGTTCGTTGAGCCTTTGGGAGGGGAGTTAATCATGAAGGGAAACAATTCCCACAGTACCTTTGGTGTAGCACATCTCAGCTGCTCAGCCCCGAGGGGATTTCTCAGGCTAAACAGAGCCTGACTGTCAGGTGTTAAACAGATGTATTTCAAGAGACAATTTCAAAAAGCTGTGGAAAAATACAGTTTATTATTTATTTCTTTGATACATACTGTAAAGTCTATTTGGTAAAAGTAACAGAGACATTCACAGGAAATTATGATGGTGAATAATTATAGTGTTCTAATTTTTATTGTAATATTATGCTATAGCAACAGACCAAAAAGTGAAATCAAGACCTTGTTGTGATAGATGCTATACAAACACAAAGTGAGAGCAATGAGTCCCTGCTGTGAAAAATTTTATTCTTCACTGAAGACATGAATTCACTGACACAGGTCTTCATAGCACAATGGCCAATTAGTGCAGTAGCATCCGTTAATTAAAATTTAATAATAGACAAATCATGTATCCTTGGACAGCCTCAGATAAGAATGTGCATTCCTTGCTGCCATTGCTTATTGAGCATTTCTTAGTAAGAGTCAGTCCCCAAAGGCACTCAAAGCTATGGTTTAATTCTGAGGAGAGTATACTCAGGGTGGTGGTAACCAGTATTTAAGATAAAAAACCCACCCTAACACTATTACTTTCTTGCAAAGAGAAGGGGGGAGGAATCCCTTCTCCCCTTCTCTCTGAAAAATGCTCTTGCACCTCCCCAGATTCAGAATCCATTACTGGATACTTTCATACTCATTTAGAATAAATCTGTATTTGGCTTTATCAGAAATATTTCATGGTTGCAGAAAAGGCCATCCTAATTTTTTAGAAAAGAACTCTGATTATGCCAGGTCCAAAAGTTTTGTCTTAATGAAGTTCAAAACCTTTTCTTTTTCCGGAGCAATATTGTCTTAAGTCAGTTATTCTTTTCATGACAAATCCCCAATAAACACCTTCAATTATTCTACCACCTGGGATAGATGCTTAACAGCATTCTTAGCACATTTATTTCCCTGCTGATATGATTCTAAGACATCACTTTACAAGGTGATCATTACGCTGTTTTTCTCTGGTTGGTATTTTAAGTGTGAAAGAAAATACACCAGGATATCACTCCAGATGGTTAGTCCTGACAACTTGTCAAAAACAGGCTTGTGTGGAGTTTACATGGCCACAAAACATAACCCTATCAGCAAGGAAATTGTCTGGCTGGAACAAAGGCTGGTGATCGGCTTGAAAAGATAGAGGTGTTCTTCCATTTCTTACATCAGAAGAGATTTTGAAGGAACATTAACAGAATGTAAATCTTGATTCTTGACATTCACTTGCATGTGGGTTTTCAACCACTGTTATAGTATACAATTTAAAAAAAAAAATCAAAAGAAGAGGGGGAAAAGGAAAAATATATAAAATAAAGCAAAGCAAAACATAAAGTAAAGCAAAGCAGAAAACCCTGTAGGAACAGTTCTCAGAACCACTTAAGTGGAAGAAGGACTAAAGATTCAGTCTAACTTCCCCAGTATTGATCTTGGAATAAAAGAAAAGGTTCACTGGAGTCATACAAAGACAGATGCAGGGCAGACCTGGGCATGGAGTACTTGGTGCACAGTGCTCATACTCTAGGATGGTGTTAGAGGGGTTTGTGCCCTTAGAGGCAGAAGGACTCAAACACTTTCGGGCAAGCCAAAAGCTGCATGAAGCCTGTCCCTAGAGGAAAATCTGATTTCTTTCAACACAGCAGTTTTACTTTTCCCTTGTCCTTCTGACATTTAAGGGTGAGGTTTGTGACCATGCTGTCTAAAGCCTCCCCACCATCCTCCCCCTGTGAACAAAGGACAGGAGCATAAAAAGTCTCTTTTTATTAAGCACCACCCTTGGGAAGAACACGTTCTGTTGTTGACTCTTGCAGGATTACTTGGATTGCCCAAGTGATAGCAGGGGAGAGCTTGTGACGAGAACATCTAGGAAAATTTCCATAACCCTTTTCCTCTTGACTGATTCACATGGGAGAGCTATTCTTACTTGCTTCTCTCTGGCCATATTTATTCCCAAGAACAAAAAATACGCATGAATGTGAAAAATACCAGTGTCTTCTTACATTTATGGAAAGTGGCTCATTTCATGTGGTCCCAAAGCATTTCCTTGGATTTCAAAAGCGGTAGAACTGGTTGCTAGTGTCTGAAAACGCAGTACAAAAATAATTCTTAATTCAAGCCCAGGATGATCAGCGAGGCTTGTAACCATCAGCTGTGACATATTTACATCTCCTGTTGCCAGCATGTTCAACAACATGAGTGACATATTTACCCATCACAATATTAAAAAAAAAAATCAAATAGCTTGTTTAGCTGAGCATGTAAGAGAGGAGGCAGTTGATCAAAACCTACCTCACATCAAAAATTATCCCTAAAGAGGTGTGAAAGAGATATAGATAAAACCATCAGCTCCCAGACAGTCTGTCTGCTGTAATAGCGGCTGTCAGACACACAGGTTTGAAAACACCAGTGGCAATAAATTGCAAAAGGGATTCTGGTGTGACGGAAAACTCGGGCAACTTCTGCTCCCTATGGTCCCATGGGGTGGAAAGTGGTGTCCTTTATAATTGTTTCTCCTGAGGCACAGTAAGATCCTGGATTTTATTGACCTGCAAATGCTCAGGACTCCTCAGGATACAGGCACATGAGTGGAAATTATGGCATTACCACAGCTCATCAAGTTGCCATCTGTCGGTGAAGACGTTGAGGCACCAGGAGTGACCTTGTGAACACTCCTAACCTATCCCTCTTAGAAAGGAAAACAGAACATAAACCATGGTGGTTTAACTTAATATGTTTCATTTTACAGCTGGAGCAAGCGTGAATGTGTGCTCGGTCAGTCACACTGGGTCTGCTGATGGAAAGGACATGATACATTGCAGGTGGTAAATGCCTTCCACCATTTACTTTTGTCCTCAGTTTCAGTCCATCAGTTATTTATCAAAGCTATTGTGCCCTATACTTGAAAATTTTCATTTCCAAAACAGGCCATATCCAAAATCTACAAACCCCCCTCTCTGGAGAGAGTTAAGCCTGTGTATCTTGCACTTTAATCTTGCACTTCACTCTGAGCACTATTAATTCATTAATATTTAAGCTTTTAGGCAGCACTGCCTATGCAATTTCCTACAAAGTCATTGGAGCAGAAGTCTGCCGTTGACAAAACAGGATGTGCATCATATCATGAGTATCAATGGGAGAGGGCCTTAACTGCATCACAGACAGATGGCCTTGAACCACAAGCACAACGTGCTGTGACAGCTTATATTGTTTTGCAAAAGTCTACCAGAGAAATTCCTATCTCATGCAAAAGCTCAAGGGTTAGAGAGCTCATGCTGAGGAAGTTCAGACACACAGCTCCCACTTATCTGGCAAGCGCTGTAACTCTTCAGCTCATAGAAGGGAGGAAGAAGACTCCTGGATTGAGGTAGTTGGTCTTCTAAATTGAACCTTAGATTAAAAATCTCTGCTTTTGACCCACAGATAGTTGTCATCCACTATCCCTTCTGTGCCAATATGGTTTTCTATAAGGAACAAGGTCTGTATTGCTGCCCTGAAAAACACCACCACGCAGTCCTGGCCTTGATGGTGCTTTTAGCAAATGGGAAACACCTCGCCCTGAGCAATACTGTAAAACTTGGCCTGCATTTAGAGGGGTGTTTCTCCTGAAGCAAGCGGCTTTCCATGGTGAGTGGAGGAGGAATGATCTTGAACAGATCTGGGCTTCACCCAAAAAGAGACCAAAGCTGAACCTGTCAACTACTGCTCCAGCTGCTGTAAATCTCTTGCAGAGTCTCTCCTTCTCTTCCTACCTCCTACTAAGATGCATTTATTTGCATGACCATATTCTCAAAAAACCTTGAAAAACTGTAACTTGGCCCATTGCTGACAGTTCCTCGCTTCTCAATGCGTACAGATGCTCTTCTATCTAAATCAATTACATGGTGTCACAGCTTGGAGTTTTGATTTTGGTGCCTTTTTCCTGATAAAGCTTTCTGTTCATCTGTGCCATATGCTGCCTTGAATTTATGCTGCTGTGTTTTGTTAAAGCTCAGATTTTCCTTTGCCATTAAAGGAAAATAGAACATTTCAAATGGACTGTGAAATAAGGTAAAGAAAAGTTTAATCATGCTAAAATCAATTCAGTGGAGTGGCTTTATTAATAGTTATTGCATTTTGCATCACATTGCTTATTAAATATTGTGCATTTTGGAAACTGAACTATTTTCTGCTGCAGGTACATTGTATTTTATCAAATGGCCAGTTCCCACTTCATGAAAGATTTAGAGAGACATTCTTTTTGTTCATTGACAGACACCACTGGAAACACAGAAATCATCTTGCTGGAGAAAAGTATGGATGATTTGACACAGCATCCTGTCTCTGGCACAAAGTCTGGTACCAAATTCTCAGGAGAAAAATGTAAGGGAATTCACAGTTGGCAATTATGCATTACTTTATCTAACTCCTACCCATTAAATGAGGGCTTACATCATGATTCATAAACTTTTCTACTTATTTTTCACTTTTATGCATCAATTTTTGTAATTTTGAAAACTATGTAAAGAACCTATATGTTTATCATTTGCTCTGGAAATTACATTAGTATATCTTGAAGCAATGAGTTACATAGCTTTATTATGTGCATTGGAAATAGTAATTATTTTTTTTTTTCCCCTAACTTTGCTCACTTTTTTTTTTGGAATAACCAAGATGTCTCAGGCATAAGTCAACACCTCATTATAACTAGACTTATATAAATCAGAATAAAAAGTTCTTACCCTGTGGCAAAGACCATTTTTCTTTTCACTTCCCTAAATCATCCTCCTCAAGTGTGTCCCTCCTCTTTCCTGTTCTCAAAGAAGAGAGCCTCATTTTCAGCTGGTCTTGTAATACAGGAGTTTTATTTGGAAGGAGGGACATTTGGGACTCAGCAAGTCTCAGCAGGGACTTCAAAATCCTTTGTGAAGTATCAACTAAAATGGGATCAAAGCTAGGCCAGACTTGGCTTATACCATCCTACATGTCCATGCTTTTGATCATCTAAAGGAAGGCTGGTTTCAACCTGCATTTTATAACTTAATTCGTGCCCGGTGCTGAAGAATTATCACTCTATGAAAGATTACTTGAACTCTCTAGTATCTGCTTCGCCCTAGAGCCAATACAAAAAGTCATTAACTTTTATCATTTGTAACTGAGGACGATGCCTTTCAACTAAGGCAGAGGACTGGTGCTGCAGATAGACATTACCTCCTGGTCCTTCTAATCACTCACCTGAAAATGCTCTCTTTTTTGAGCTCTGGCTAATGAATATATACACATTTCTCAGGTTCCTGTGTAGTGAAATATTTATTAATCTATAGGAGGAAGTGGACCCTCATAGAGAAGGATTCATCTGGGAGAAAGAGTGAATATGTAACAAATACTGCTGCAGCTTCAAAGAATGGTGAATCTATTGGCTGCTGAGAACGGTGATAATTCAGAAATGTCTCTTTCTGTATTTACCTCTAGCCTCTTTCTTATCAGTAAAATCTCCTAAGGAAAAAGATTTAATGTAGCTATATTGGATGTGGTGTGTAGTTGTGCATCTCTGTTGATCAATGTCCTGTTTCCCAAAGAACTTTTCACTTCTTGGACAATTTAAACACAATTTGAGGAAGGGATTCAGTGTTTCCAAAAGTAAACAAAAGGAATATCATTGCACCCCTACTTTTATTTGGACCCTTCATTTTTTCTTTGCTCTCCCTGACTCACTCTATTTCTCTTCCTCTGCCCCTCTTCCATCTCCTTTAAGTGACAAGAAGCACCCTGCCTGTGCTGCCCACAAGTTTTAGGAAAATAAAACAGCCTGAAAAATGAAACAGACTCTGTAAGTATCATCAGTTAAAGGAAAATTTTCATATCACTGAGTCCACAATGATTCCTTGCTGAAAATTGTAGGTGACAATGTTTGGTGAGTAATTGTACAGCTAGTCAGGCTTAGTTATCACTCGAGTCTATTTGAGACTCAGAAACCATCCACCCATCCTAAGTTACAGTACGGATTTTATTGTGTCATTGATCTTCATAAAATCCTAGTACCTTACACATAAAGTTAATTGGTAATCATGAATTGTCTGGTACATGCACAATATGTCTTCACAACGAATTAAGAATGCTTCACGTCTGATTTGGTTTCTTTATCTCATTACTAGCTCCGGGTCTTTAGTGAATCTGAGATAATCATGTGGCAAGGAGTATGAGAGCCATTCCTGCCCAGGTAGAAAGGTTTTATCAAAGAATAAAGATTTCTGAATTTACTAGATTCAGCTGATCCGTACAGTTGGTAAGGACATGACAGATTTTCCTGATCTAAAACCTAAAATACCATCCCGTTCTTGGTTTCCCCCACACCTGCCATTATTTGTACTTCTTTTCTAATTTGAACCCTATTAAAAA
>VZTG01000212.1:0-39460 GCA_013397845.1 Melanocharis versteri
ACAGCCAGCAGGCTGCAGACTCAATTTGCCTTAGAGCTTTTCTTCCCGCACAGTGTTTTGGGCGAGAAGGGAGTGAGTATTCCTCTCGGTGAGAAAGAAAGTGCCTCCTGTTGCAAGTGGCGAAGAAGGGAAGCGGGGACAACTCCGGGCGTGTGCGTGCAGCCAGCAAGCTGCAGAAGTCGTGTGCTGGAGAGCTTCGCGGCCAGCACTGTGTTCCGCGCGAGAAGTGCACTACGTTTCTCCTCAGCGAGAATGAAATCAGGTCTTTTAACAGGAGGGCAAGAGCAAAGGCACCTGATGCG
Source organism: Melanocharis versteri (assembly GCA_013397845.1). Classification (NCBI taxonomy): domain Eukaryota; kingdom Metazoa; phylum Chordata; class Aves; order Passeriformes; family Melanocharitidae; genus Melanocharis; species Melanocharis versteri. The sequence goes on from VZTG01000212.1 coordinate 303, forward strand.
CTGGGGTTGTGCACCCAGCCAGCAGGTTTTAGACGCAGTTTCCTGCAGACCTTCGCTGCCCGCACATTTTTCCTCATGTGAAGTGTGTATTTCTCTCCGCGACACAGAAATCGAGCCATGTTAGAAGAGGCGAAGAGGGCAGGCGGCACGATCTGGGGTCTTGTGTGAGCAGCGAGCAGGCTGCAGATGCAGCGTGCTGGAGAGTTTAGCTGCCGGCATAGGTTTCCTCATGAGAAGCGCACTACTGTTCTCCTCGGCGAGAATCGAAGCGGCTCATTTGACAGGAGGCGAAGAACGAAGGCAGCTGGTGCACCGGGTTTGTGCGTGCAGCCAGCAGGCTGGAGACGCGGTTTGCTTGAGAGCTTCTCTTCCAGCACTGTGTTCTGTTGGAGAAGGGAGTGCCTTATGTTACTGGAGGTGAAGAACGAAGGCGATTAAAGCTGTGGGCCTTTGTGGGGTGTGAGCAGGCTGGAGACGCAGTATCCTGGAGGTCTTCTCGTCTGGCACTGTGTTCTGTGGGAGAAGGTAGTGCTTCATTTTACAGGAGGCGAAGAACGAAGGAAGCTTGTGCACCGGGTTTGTGCATGGAGCCAGCAGGCTGCAGACACAGTATGCGTGAGAGGTTTTGTGCCGGCACTGTGGTCTTTGGGAGAAGAAAGTGCTTCATATTACAAGAGGCGAAGAACCATGGCAGTGTGAGTTCCAGGCTTGCGCTTTCAGCCAGCAGTCTGCAGAGGTAGTGTGGTGGAGAGCTTCGATGCCAGCACAGTGTTCCGCACGAGATGTGCATGAGAATCCTCCTCTGTGAGAGTGAAACAGGCTCATTTTTGGGGGTGGCGAAGAACTAATGCAGTTGCTTAACGGGGTTTGTGCGCGTAGCCAGTAGGGTGCAGATGCAGTTTGCCTGAGCTTTGCTGCCGGCACAGTATTCTGTGCGAGAAGTGAGTACTCCTCTCGCCTAGATAGAAAGTGAGTCACTTCAGAAGAGGTAATGAGCGAAGGCGGCGAGACCAGCGGGCTTGTGTGCGCAGCCAGCAGGCTGGAGACGCAACGTGCTGGAGAGCTTCACAGCTGGCACAGCGTTCCGTGTGAGACGTGCGCTACTATTCTCCTCTGCAAAAATGAAAGTGGCTCATTTTACAGGAGGCGCAGCCGGCAGGCTGCAGACGAAGTACGCATTAGAGCTTTTCTGCTGGCACTGTGTTCTTTGGAAGAAGGACGAGCCTCATTTTATAAGATAGGAAGAACGAAGGCGGTGAAAGCTCTGGGCTTGTGTGCGCAGCCAGCAGGCTGTAGACGCAGTTCCCCTGAGAGCTTCGCTGCCCACACAATATTCCTTGCGAGAAGTGAATGAATATTGTGCTCGGGTAGCAAGAAAGTGAGTCACCCTGTGAGAGGTGAAGAGCGAACGCGGCAAGAGCAGTGGACTTGTTTGGGCAGCCAGCAGGCTGCAGGCCCATCGTGGTGAAGAGCGTCTCTGCCAGCATTGTGTTCTGTGGGCGAAGGGATTGCCTCGTGTTATAAGAGGCAAAGAAAGAAGGCGGGGAGAGCTCTGTGCTTGTGCATGCAGCGAGCAAGTTGCAGAAATAGTGTTCTGGAGTGCTTCGCTGCTGGCACACTGTTCGGCGCAAGAAGTGAACTACTAGTCTCCTAAGCGAGAACGAAAGCTGCTCATTTTACAGGAGGCGAAGAACAAAGGCAGTCAGTGCACGGGGTTTCTGCGCTTAGTCAGCTGTCTGCAGATATCGTTTGCCTGAGATCTTCTGCTCTGGAAAATCTTTTCACTCTCGTACGTCCCGCTCAAACTTCCGGCAGCTGCTCCCATGGAAGCTCTAGAAAGGAAGGTTTAGAGCTGCCTTGTGCCTTACTCTTACCCCGTGTAAGCCACAGCAAGCCCTCTTCTTTGAACCGTGTACTTTTGTCTTTGGCGTCTCGTGCTATACTATTTTCTGAATGTCAAAGTCTACAGCTAAAAGGAATCTGTTTCACATAGCATTTAGGTATGAATACCCGCCAGCACAGGTAACTGTCATTAACCTTCCCCCATAAAATTGTTTACTTGAATTTGCCAGGCAATTGTGAAGCAGCCATTTTCCTCTTGCAACCTTTACGCTGCACATGTGGCCATGGTGCTCTGCAGGTTCGTTTTCCACCTAACACCATGCTCTTTCATTCTCTTAGAGCTCCGAAACTTCCACTTGCTTCTTGCATGGAATAAAATGCCGTCAGAGAAGCTGGCCAGATAACCGTTTCGGTTGAAACATTTCTGTGCCACACACTTCCCTTCTCAGCCCTCCACACCATAGCATTCTGTCAGTCTTGTAGTCCGACTCGAGATCAAAAACTTCTGGCTACCTCTCTTAACTGCTCTAAAAAAAGAAGCTTGCTAGGACGTTTTTCCTTAGGCTTGGATACTTGTGTTCATTCTACTACTGGAGTGCTTCTTTCTATTTCATTTTATGGATTGCAGTTTCCCTCTTTTACTCCACAATTTTCTGCTCAGCTCCAGGGCCAGGCACTTCCAAACCAATGTGTCCATGTGGTTTCATGTGCAAATGTGTGTACCAGAACAGAAGCACTTGCCAGGTGTATCTTTGTAGCAAGGACGTATAAACTCTGTGTGTTAGAGGAGAAACGATTTCTGAATTAGCTTTCCAATCTCCAAGACTTTCAGCAAACCACCACCATCTGGATGACGAGAATGGCTAATCATGAACAAACTTTTTCCTGGCAAGTTTCTCTGTGCGAGGTATTTTTCCGTATTTTCGGCCACTGCCAGCCTGTAAACCGTGTGGTGATAATTAGAGCCAAGAGGGAAAGTATAGAGCACCATAATCTGATGGTATTTTGCAGGTTTTAAATTGAAAGAGAGCTCCACCTGGTTGTGGCGGGAACACAAGTTTGCAGGCATACGGCAGACAGTCCGAGAAAAGCTTCTTGTCCTGTCACAGCTGGATGTGTGAGGCATAGCCAGAAGCTTTTCGCTTTCATGTCAGACTACAAGACTGATAGAATGTGATGGTATGGAGAGCTGGGAAGGAAATGCTTGGCACCGGAATGTTTTGACAGACGCAATGAGCTGGCCTGCTTCTGTGCCGGCACGTGCAAGAAGCAGGTGGACATTTTGGAGCACTAAGAGAATGAAAGTGTGTGATGTTACTGAAGGCAGAGAACGGACCCGGTGCACAGGCTGCAAGAGGAGCGTGGCTGCCGAATTCAAGTTATCCATCTTAAGGGGCAAGGGCCAAGGAGGCTCCTGGTCTGCTCGTACACATTCCCATCCAACTCCCAGTGGTAATAAATCCTGTTTAGCTTTAGACTGCAAAATCCAGAGAATTTGATGGTAAATTTTTCCAAGAAGGAAAGTACAGCATGCACCCATGAGTTTGATGTGGGTTACATGCGCCAAGGAGAGCGTGCAGAGTAGCTATGCTGGCTTTTTCAGTCTCGAGCCTTTCTTCTTGAAGCAGCTGCTGATGTGTGAAAAGGACTAGCGGAAGTGGTAAAACTCGAAGGCACTTGTGTGTGAGAGAGAAGGTCAGTTGCGTGCAAATAGGCCCTGCATAGTTTTAAGACTTCTGGGAGAAAGGCGTAACTAGGAAACATTGTCTGTCCTGTCACTTACTTGTCTGTCCGACATGGTTTCTCGGACTCTGAGACAATGAAGGGGTGTGAAAGTGCTTGCTCTCTCCTTCCACCGGGAAGAGGGATGGTCAGTGAATTGTCTCTCTCAGTCCAAATGCAGCTTGCAAAGCCTTTGGTTCAGGAATGGACTCTGCCACACTGAGAGAATATGAGGCTCTGTAGACTATCCAAGGGAATTGCATATCCCTAATACCTTTGGTCCAGTTTACAGACTACAAAAGGAAGAGGAAGGCTGGAACTTGTTTTTTTCCTTGGCACTTTTCTGATTATGCAACTAGCTGCTGGACATTTTCAAGGTGTTAGGCATCTGTGAGAGTGGGAGAATTCCTACTCTTTTCCAGAGTGCTTGAGGGAAGAAAGTGTGTATCTCCAGGGAGTATGATGCAGTTCTGCAGGGATGAGTGTACCTGAGTCAGCCAGAGCATTCTCAGCTGACACTGGTGGTGAACCCGCTTTTTACAGTTATCCATCAGCTGTTTCGTTCTTGGCATGTGACTTCCTCTTGCCCCCTAAACTGGTGTAAGCAAAGGTCTCAAATCGAGGGTGACATTTCTTGTGAGCGGCATGCAGACTCCTATCCTTTCAGTTAGCGTCCCCTAGAGCCCTTTAGGGTCAGCTGCCGTAAACAAAACCCCTTAGAACAACAGAGAACTAGAACTAGAGCAGAGAACTAGAACAGAGGATTAGAACTACTGGTCGTCCATTCTAAAAATGAACTCCTCAGCACACGCTTGAATTGCTCTTCTCCAGTTCAGCTGCGTGCACCATCACATTTTTGCTCTCTCCCAGATTTCAGTTCCACAAATTTGGTCAGGAAAATCTGGAAGAAGAAACACTCCTTGGGTTTCACATTCCCTTCGGAGAAGATCAACACTGCATTCAAATCGGTGCCACATGCTTTTCTTTCAGCTAACTGTACTGTTTCTTTCAATCATGCACTCGTAAGCTGCTGCTCTGCAACTTCCTGTCCAGCGTCAAGTGAGATGCGTGATGCTCATGCATCCTCAGTTCTGCAGAGACCAACAAGTGTTGCAGCACAAAGACGTGCTGGAACAGCAGCAGTTGCTAGGTTGGTCTTTGTCGCGACAGCATTTCAGTAACACACAACTCATACCGCAGCAATGCACCTTCCGTCTCAGCTATGTGTGCTCTCACAATTTTTCACTCTCGCTGAGCATAAAGTGTAGAACAAAACATCCAGGACTGCTGCTGTGAGAATGGACTAAGACTGAAATCCTAGAGCTGGCCTGCATCTTCCCTTTGCAGCCCATGAACCACATCAAACATGCTGCTGGTGTGGAGTTTTCTTTCCAGCCTATCACATCACATCCAGTTCTGCAGACATAATAAATTGTTTCCAGCTAGAGAGGTGGCTCAGGGAAACGTAGCCCCACAGGGAAGTTTCACTGCATTTGTATGGTAGAGGTGCTAACTTGCGCTCGGACAGCAGCCAGGTGTTACTCTTGAACTGTCAGTGGGAATGCAAAAGCCAAGCTCTTGAGCTTTTTTTCCAGTAGCTTATGTGTGTGAACAGTCCCTGTTGCCGCTACGTTTGGACCCGGACTCTGTAAGACCGAAGGCTTAGGATAGTACTTAGAGATGAGAAAGAAAGTGACGATAGCAGGGTGTGTGCTGGGAGTCCAATGGGTGTAGTTGAAGTTGTAGGCATCAAGAGCTTTCTCAGCTGGCACTTTTGTGACCTCTGTTTTTGCCAGATATTTTCAAGTTACTGGCTGGACCGTGCAAGGATGAAAAGCTTTCTTAGGGCAAAGGAGTTATTGTTGCAAATGTGGTTACCGTGGTGCAAAGAAGAGTATGCACATGGAAGGGAATGACCGGGGAAATCTTTTTGTCTATTTGAAAGCGGGCATGTTTCCAACTTGGCTCTGCCCTTGGTGTGGCTTCGAGCTGGGGTAGGTGCGTTTCCTTCTTTTACAAGTCGACAGCGCCCTCGTGTGGTTGTTTTGATGAGCGTTTACAGTGCACAATAAAAAGCCAAACTTTTTTGGCCCGGCCCTCAATTCGTGTAGGAGCGATTTGTGGAAAAGCACCGCTGTGCATCCCGGCTCTTGGAGATTGGCAGAGTGTGATCCTCCATGTAGCGAGGAAGAAAGAGGAATCGTTTCACTGTTGACTGTGCAGTTTAAAGGCTGCAAAAAATAGAGAGCAGTTGCAGCACGGTCCCAATCTTCTAGCATTTTTCTATGTGATCAGCTGCTCAATACAAAACTCTCACCCACTGAACTACATCAAACTCCCTGGAGACATGAACTTTCCCTCCGTCAAGCCATCTTACCCTCTCACTCTTGCAGATCCCTCAACCCCCCAAAACATCCAACACCTGCTCCCAAAGAAAAAGTCCAAAACAACAAGCCAGTGCTGGCCTTCAGTAGTTGCTTTGCAGTGTGTTATCCGGATGAAACACACTAGTGATTCACACTTTTCTTCTAACCTATATATTGCATCATCCCATTCTCAAGGTGGTGAGAGTCCATAGCTAAAGAAAAGCGCTTCAAGCTTCAGTTCAGACTGAGAGGTGTGCCAGAACAGAAAACAATTGCTGATCTTCCCTCTTTCTCTGTAACCTGATATTTAAAGTGCAACCATTTTAGCACCCCTTCAGTGTTGCCGAGTCCAAGCAGATAGAGCTCACACAGATGGAAGTGTAAGGACAGAAGATGTTCCTAAACTATCTCCTCTTGCAGCATTTAAATTGCCCACCAAGCACTGCGGCTCTTTATCTTGCCGTCATTGCTTTGTTCACTCTTGCAGCTCGGTGGACAATGCCCAGCAGCTGCTCCCACAGCAACAAGCTCTAGAAATAAAAGCCAGTGCTGGGCTGCACCTTCCCCTAGCTGCACGTAAGCCACATCATACTCACAGGTACACTGTGTACCTCGTTTCATCGCTGCAGTTACCCTAGTGTTCTCCAGATCTCAGGGCCCAAAAAAGGTCAATTGTTTTCTCATAGAGCTGGAAGAGGAATATGCAACAGGGCAGACAAGTTGTCCCCCATACAACTGCTAACGTGAATTTGGGAGGCAGACAGATGGCAGCCACAGTCCTCTTGCAGGCTGAACGCTGCGCACACAAGCTCGGCGCTCTGCGACTTCGTTCCTAGCCTTTTGTAAAGCCTGTAGCTCTTTCTTTCTACGGGAGGCAAATCGTTGTCTACTTCTTGCACAGAAGATTGTGCTGGCAGCGAAGTGCTCCAGCGCACTGCTTCTGCTGAAACATGCCTGGATATGTGCTTTCCTTCTCAGTGCTATGTACCACCATATTCTGCCTGTCTTGTCGTCTGAATCTAAACAAAGCTAGCTCTTCGGCTTCGCCTTGCACAGAGAAACAGTGCCAGGAGAACAGATTTGCCGGAGATGGTTCCTGGAACTTGTGGAAACTCTTATGTGAACCACATATAAGGGCCAATCCTCTTTCCTATACAACCTGCAAAGCACCATCTGGTAGCGGTGCTCTCTGCATGGTGCTTCTCAGTTTGAAGTAGCAACGTGCACATTATGACTTCGCAAAGATAGATGTGTCCCACAGAAAAACATGCCAGGAGAGAAATATGATCCTACTTTCCATTCCTTATCTTCCAGATTGTAGTGCTGTGTTGAAAGCCTTGGACACAGAAAGACTAATGCAGCAAGTGCCTTTCCCCTGGCACATTTTGTTGAGCGAGTGCTAGATGCACAGTTTGGACTCTGAGAAAGAGAAAGGGTGTCATTGTATCTCGAGCTGAGGAGAAACTGTGCAGAGCTCGCAGTGGATGCGAGCAGTACACACACTGAAAAGTGGCAAAGTCTAATGGCATCGCTGCCTTTCAGTTCTGTGCAGATCACAGAAGGCAAAGAATTAAACCACAGAGACCTCGCCTTGTGTGCGCAGTGTAGGGAATGGCAAAAGTCCAGCCCGAGCTCATCCACAATAAGAGTCAGCTGAGAAATGCTCTTGCTGCTTGAAAAAATAACACGCAGCCGTTGGACTGCATCACGAAACGTGGAAATAAGCGCTTTCTTACAGCTTCACTATTACAAACTCCATGCAGCTATAGATCACTGAGAAGCACGTGACAAAAGAGAGAGTTCTTGACGTGCCCTAAGCCGCCTTGAAACTGCGCAAAACACACTGCGGCTCCGTACGCTCCTTCCCAGGTAGACGCATTGTCACACCACTCTTGCAGGTCCTTTGCCAACTTTCAGCAGCTGCTCCCGTAGAAAAAGGCTGTAGAAATGCAGGAAAAAGAAAGGATCTAGGCAAGTTGGAGATGAGCTCTGGAAAACCAGGGAGCAACAATGCGATACGTTTGTAAACAGTGGGCTTTTTTTTTTGCTTGCCAGGCCTTGCTGTGATCATCACAGTCTGCTCTCTCCACTCATTAGTCTCCATTTCCAAGCAGCTTTTTCTGGCAGACAGAGCGTGTGTATGTGTGCGCGTGTGTAGGAGGTGCAAGTACCAGTGGCTCAAGGCAGGCCCTGGGCCAGGCAGCTCATCTGTGAATGGTGGTGTTAGAGACTGACAGACTTGTGACTGAACTTCAGCGTCATCAACTAGGGTGAGACTGGAGCAAATGAAACCAAACACTGCTCACTGGGTGGGATCAGGGGTCCGAGTATGTCCATGACGTGCAGTGAATGTGGGTGTGCAGCCATCATCTGAGTGAGAACGAAGATCTTGCTGGGCCAGCTGGCAGGTAGGTGGACAGCCCCAGGAGCCAGGTGCATGTTCCTGACTTTAAGGGTGAGACCATGGGAAGAGCTGGTTACTGGGGACACCAAGAAGTCTCAGGCAGCTGCTGGAGAGACTGCAGGATCTGAAGGACCCCAAGGGTGAGACCTGCTTGTTGGGTGTGTCTCTCTAAGGGTGAGACCATAGGTGAATTGGTTATTATGGAGTCAGACAATGATCAGCCAGTGTTCTCTTTGTGTGACGGCATGTGTCAATGGAGGTATGTGTATGCCCTAAAGATTACTGGAGATACTGGGGTACATGGCCCATCAGGAAGATAGATATAGACAATACAGATCTTACTAGGGAGTCCCTATCCTGTCCAATTACAGAGAATAGAAAGAATCCACTGATGCCGTCAGTAATTGTGTATTCACGGTTTGTGCATATGTACTGTTGCTGTGGGTTGACCTTGGCTGGATGACAGGTGCTTACCCAGCCACACAGTCACTCATCTCCTCAGCTGTACAGCAGAGAGAAAATGTAACTAAAGGCTCATGGTTTGAAATAAGGACAGGGAGAGATCCCTCACCAATTTTCATCATGGGCAAAACAGACATGGTTTAACTAATTTAATCAAATTCAGAGTAGGATAATGAGAAATAAAACTTGAAACGCCTTGCTCCCACTCCTCCCTTCTTACCAGATTTCCCTCCTGATTTCTCTACCTCCTCCTTCTGAATGATGCAGGAGGAAAGAGAATAGGGGTTGTGGTCAGTTCATCACGCATTTTCTCTTCCGCTCCTTTCTCCTCACTTCCTTCTCGTGCCCAAATGTGCAGTCCCTTTCATGGGAGACAGCCTTTCACAAACTTCTCCAATGTGGGTCCATCTCACAGGCTGCAGCATGAGTCTATTCCATGGGGTGCAGGCTGTGGTCATGAAGTGCAGACTGATCCGGACTGGGTCTCCTGTGGGACAAACAGCTCCTGACAGCAAACCTGTTTCCAGCATGGGCTCCTCACTCCGTGGGGCCACTGGTACTGCAAGGAACTTGGTCAAGTACACGGTTCCACAAGGCCACAGCCTTCCTCAAAAATCTACTTGCTCCAGCATTGGGTCCTGCATAGGCTGCAGGTGGATCTCTGCTCCACCATGGCCCTCCATAGGCTTGCAGAGTAACAGCTGCCTTATCATATTCTGCACGATGCAGCCAGCATTTACAGTACCTTCTCCGCCTCCTTCACTGACCTCAGTGTCAGAGAAGCAGAACTGCTTCTCACAAATATTCTCACTCCTCTTGCATCTAGTGTTGTGCAGTTTTTGCTCCTTCTTAAGTCTATTACCCCAAAAGTGCTGCCCCCATTGCTGATGGGCTCAGCATTGGCCAGCAGCATGTCCGTCTTGGAGCCAACCAGTACTGACTCTGTCAGATAAGGCAGAAGCTTTCAGAATCTTCTTACATGAACAACAGCAATAGGCCCTTTTCTACAAAAACCTTGATGAGTAAAACTAATGCAGCTGCATAAACATGCTTTTTGTAGGTATGTGCATACTGGTAAGAGATTTTCTGTCTTGCAAATGGTTGGACCAGTGGGCAGAGAGCTGAGGCAGCATCACCTCTCTTGGGTTATAATTTCCAGCATAATATTTCTCTTAACAATTTCCATTTATGTGTTTATTTTTTACGAGTTATTTCTCCAGCTATGGGCCAGTTTTACAGAAGTTTAGGGAAAGCTCCTCAAGGAAAACCACAGAACTGTTGCTCTTGTTGCTCCTATATCCAAACATGAAGCTTTAGTACCTCACTCAGAGTTAAAGTCTCCATTCTATGAAGATAAACCAAGGCAAATAAAAAATTGACTTCAAAAAGTTCAAACTGGAGCCCCTAGATTTAAGATGCTTAAGGAGCTTTCGTCGGAGTCAGGAACGTTGCAAGTATCAGAGCATGTCTCCCACTGGCCTCAGCAGCAGCTGAATACTCGTTTTCCCATCATGGATGCCACAGCAAATGAGGAACACAGTTACTATTCTAAGAGACAGGGTGCAAGCATTTTGTTCTCTGTGCCACGTAAGGACTCCATACAGAGTTATCTCAGAGCTTATCTCCATTTTGAAAGAAATCTGTCTCTGTGCAGACATTTACACTACATCATTTCAAATTTCTGAAACAAAATTAATTCAATTAATTCAATTCAATGTAATGCACTGTCCCTTTCATTATGCAAATCCGATTATTCTCTTGAACATACTGACATTGAAGGGAGGCATGTTTTAAAACCATTAAGATAATATCGGGTAAACACGAACATGTAGAACTGCGAAATTTCCTGAGAAATAAATGTATCACAGAGCAAACTCAGACTTGACTAGCATAGTATTAGAAGATTAGATAAGTTTTCCAAGTTTAAATGGTGAAGACTTTTCGTTTCTTGGACAGTCTTCCCAAAAATAACACACTTACCTGTAGTCTCTTTTGCTCCAGAAGAACAAGCTTGTCACCTGATAAATATTTCTAGCCTTTTCTACCTGATAGTTTTAAGGCTTCTGGGTCATTGTTTCTCCTTTTTACATAGTAAACAGACAATATACTGACCTATTGATTCATTTTTCTTTTCATTTCAAGTACATGGAGTATTTCTAGCCGAAATATAAACAAAAAGTAAAGTGTGAATGGAAGTGAATTTTTGTCTGTGTCAATAAATAAATTTTCACTTTTTAAGACTTATTAAGTTGAATATCTAATTTTATTCATGCATGAATAATTGGCTTTAGGTGATTTTTTTCTCTGTTTATTGCCTCCTAATTGCACAAAAATTTTAAATGTCTCATAGCATCCTTCAGCATCAAAATGATTTGATAGGGTTGGATTTTGCTCTGTAGCTTTAACTTACTTGACCACAGTATTTTGGATGTTGTGATACGATTGGGAGAAAGAATTTTGGTGGAAATCTTTGAGACAAAATAATCCACCTAAAGGCACAGTCAGTTGCAGATTGTTATCTAGTATCTTATCAATTTGTAGTAAAACTTAAAGGTAAAAAGTCACTTGGAAAATCACTGTTGAGTGGAAAATGGAAATTCTGACATTTTCTTAGGGATTAGCAATTACATATTCAAGTGTGAGGAGTTTTTCCTATTTTAGCCCCAGACGGTCAATTGGTTCAGTCAGAGAAAGTTGCTGCTCTTCAGCCTGGAGAAGAAAAGGCTCCGTGGAGGCCTCATAGCACAATTCCAGTGTCTGAAGATGGCTGCTAGGAAGCTGGAAGAGGACTCTTCATCAGGAACTGTAGTGATATGAGAAGGAATAATGGATACAAACTGTAGGCTGGGTATTAGGAAAAAATTATTGCTGAGACAGGGATGAGGCACTGTAACAAGTTGCCCAGTGAGGTTGTGGATGCCCCAAGAGTGGCAATGTTCAAGGCCAGGTTGGATAAGGCCTTAAGCCACCTTGTCTAGTCACCCCCCTCAGGCTTTGGGAGAAAAAGCTACACCCCACCTCAAACCCTAAATTCCACCCATTTGGGGTTAAAATGATGGAAGTATATAAACAAGCAAAAGCATTATGAGACAAGAAAAATCAGCCACGGCGTATCGGCGTGCAAAGCATGGGCCCCAGGCAGCGATAAGGCAAAAAATATTTATTAGAAAAGCATACCTCCAGACAGCCAATAGAATAAATGATTCAAGCATTGGACCATTTTTTCAGAACAAGAGTTTTGTTATAGCTTAAGGCAAACTATCTGTTACATTTTAGAAACTTTGTTACATCGTCTCCCTGGCTCAGCGGAATAAACTTCTTTTATTTAACCAAGTGGTCTTTGTTCGTCTTTTACTAAGCCTCCTTTGTTTTCTTGCTCTACAATCAGTCCCCTCCAATATGAGTTCCAGGGAACTTGAAGCAAAATAACTAAGGGTCAGATTCAAAGAAAATGAATACAGCAGGATATAGAGTGCAGAAAAACATAAAAAAGTGCTGTGGATGAAAAGAGGTTTTATGGGTTCAAAGGGACACTGATTATCTACCTTGGGTTATTAAAGAGACTTACCATAGAGCTGGAAATGGTCGCAAGCTGAAGACTACTCAGATGAAGATCATACATGCTTATTTTCTCACTTATCCACTTAATGAGTGGTTTTCAACTGATTCCGCTGAAAAAGGATTTTGGAGGAGTGAAGACTGTCTGAATCAGTACACCCTCTTTTATAATTTCCCAGAGTGGGATAGATTGTCATCCAAAGCCTTGTGTCAAGAAATTTTATCTAAACACCTTCCTTCCTTTCTGTTGTCCAATTTTGGTAGCCCACTTAGAAAAGTCCTATGTAGTATTTTGTGCACTTATGGAAAAATATCATGAGCCATTGCACATTGGCATGAAACTGTGATCACTGTTCTTAAGGTTAACTGGTATGCCAAAGATGAAACAAACCAGGACACTTCTGAAAGTCTTATACAAAGATTTCCCACAAAAAGTATTCAGATGTTCAGCAAGTGTTAAAATGTAGGTCACTTCGGCTACTCAGATGGAAGTATTGACGTGTACGGTAATATTACATATTATGGTAATATTAAAATTAGCTAATCCACATGCCTTAATCACAGCTCCCTAACTTGAATCTCTAAAAAGGTTACATCTATCTTTTCTATTTAGGTGAGCTGGATATTCTCCTCTTTCCACCAGCATTTAGCATCAGTAATAGAAGCTGTGCAGCCACACATCAAGTCAGATCAGTGTGGTGATCCTCAAGAAAAAAAGTTTTCTTTTTCTGACTCAGTTCATTCTCAGGCAACTGAGTGAAATATCCAGACACAGTGTGTCCACATACTCAGTAAAGCTGATGCAAAGAAGGGGAGAAGGCTGTCTCTGTCCCTGGTGGAATGGCCCTAAAGCAGAAGGGCCTTCTGACTTCCTGTGGACATTCAGTTGGTGTAAGTTTAATGTAGACATCCCCTCACTAACACGATGCAAAAAATTCATTTATTCCTCCAAATTAAACATAACAGTGCATAAAAATCTTTGTCAATGAAGTTGAATCATTATTTTATTTTTCTCCTAGAGTCTAGAGGAAGATAAGGAAAATGCTGAGAACACTCTTATATGCCCATTTAAAAGGGGGAAGCATTTAATCAGCTTACCAAAGAAAGTTGCATCTTGTGTCCACTTGTGTGAAATAAAAATTAGCTCAAAAATGTGTATGAAACACCTGTGGTACCATTAGAAAGAGACACCAGAAGAAAGAGAGACACAGCAGTTTTCATATATGCTAAATGGCACTGAGGTAAGATCTACAGACAGGAAAAAAGTAATCAAGGATAAAGGCACTTTAGAGTCTTGTAAATAGAAAAATGTAGAGCAAAATGTTTTAATTGCCACTTCAGCATTTTTATTATACCTTTTCTCAGCACTCTGGCATTTATTCCACTAATTTATTCAAATTCTCTGCGCTACCACCAAAAAAATCTGATCAGCCACGAAAAGTCAATACTATAGATAAGATTTTAAAATCAAAACATGGTTGGACACGGAACAAAATAAAGACTGAAACAAATAGATGAAACCTAAAGTTAAGCCACTATACCACTATAATTAAAACTGTGATCTTTTTTATTCATGTCTTGCATGTGTAATTCAGGAAAATCTCAGCACAATACAGAAGCACTCAGCGTGTAGATTTGGAATACTGTTTTCGATCTGTAGGTCTGATAACAGCTGTTGTTGTCGAAAGGCTGAGAGATAGAAGAAGGGGAAATATGTCCCTGAAAAAAAAATCCTGTAAGAGACAGCCTGCAATGTGTGGCTTTGTTTGCTGGATATTACATAAGCAATATGTTTTCTTCAATATCAGAACAAATAGTGTTTCAATAGCCAGCATAATTTCAGGTTATAGAAAAAGAAATACAATCAAATAAAATATTAATCAGAAAGAAACTACCTGGTTAGAAAATTTAATCCCTGGATAAATATATGGTTCTTTTTAACTCAGTCAGAACCAGGTAATATATTTGCGAGGCACCTCTTCCTTATCTAGTACTAGATCCATCCTCAAGTCATGGGGTTTGTAGCATAGGCCTGTACTCCCTTAACAATTTATTTTTTCACTTATGTAACATCTTACTCATTAGAACAGCCCTTAGCAAACTGAATCATGTACAGTTTTTAAATGTGGTGCAGACTCATTGTGTAAGACATTTGTACAGTCTTAGAGCTCTGGACTGTTACATCAGGGATTCTCAGCAGAGCTTGCTCTTAAGGCAAATGTGGGAGCAGTGTAGGGTTTCTTCCTAGTCTGGGTTTCTTCTTGGCTAAGAAATGCCTTTTAGTTGCCAGTATTTTACAATTTGAGATATTTGCCTTTTATTGCTTCTCCTTTTATTCCTTTTGTTGTTATGCATAACAATTTCCCCTTGTAGCTCACCTGTTGATTTGGTTACCCTTTGCCACACGCTCAGGATGGAAGTTAAATATTTATTTATTTTGAAAATTCACAGACTCTAATTTCCTTAATATTAGGAGCTGATATTATGACATCCGACTTCAAGTATTTATATAAAATATGAGCTCCTCATTCTCCATATTTATCGTCCATTGAAGTAATTCATAATTTCATCCAAATTCTGTGGTTAAACTCTGTTTGGTTTGGACCACAAAGGAAAACCAGAGAATATATTTGTTTTTAAATTAATATGTATACTTTTTAATTATAACCATCTATAATGTAACAGTTGACTCTTGTTAAACAAAATTATCTTATTTAGACTGTATAGTTATGTGTTAGAAGTAAAGATTTAAAGTCTTGATATACACCAAGCAGAAAGCTACTTTTATCCTATGAGAAATATGAATGGATAAAATTCAGTGGATTATAAGCCCTAGGACTGTAGCAGCAGAGAAAGCAGAAATTTTGCGAAATAAGTATGTAAATCTGTTGGCCTGGCAACAAAATCCTAATTCCATTTTCAAGAGGAAGTCAGCTCCTTCATGAAAACTAAACTGCCTAAACAACACCAAAATGTCGCTGTGAGCGGCAGTAGGAAGAGCAGAACCCACACCAAGCCGTAGAAAGCAAAAGTGTGACAGACTTTATTTTGATTCTAACTTTTATACAGAGATATATACATAATAGTGATTCAACAGTGTCATCCCACCCCTCAGGGGGATTGGGTGAAGCCTTACAGCTCCATTTAGCAAAACATAAGATTAGAAAGAGAGTAAAATGTCCCAGTTTATCTTTGTTTTCCTACAGAGTTCGTGAGAAGGAGAAAATTCTTAGGACTGCATGTCCACACCAAAAATTATGTTTAGACTTATTGGTTCACATAAATGCACAAAAATTACCATGGTCTCTATGCAGGTTGCTTTAAATTACAATACTTACCTACAATAAAAATGCTGAAGGCTTCTCTGGAAAAACATATCAAAACAACAAAAATAAAACCAGCAAAAATCCAATACTTTATACATGCACATGGCAAGGTATCTTGGTTTGAAAGACAGGAGTCTGCTAAGGAAGGCAGGAGCCTCCCCTGGAACGGAAAAATGTAAACCCCCTTCCCTCTGAATTATTAAAATTAAAAAAAAAACCAAGGGGGCTCTTAGGCAAAGATATGAGAATAGGACTAACAGTTCTTTACTATGTATATAAATAAGATGAACAAACAACAACAACTATGGCATCAACCACTAATAGAAACCCAGCACCAGCCTTCTCTCAGCCGCAGGCACTCTTCCCTTGGGTGCAGTTCCGGTCACAGCCGGCAGGGGCGCTGTGGCTCCCGGCGGGCACGGCAGGTGCGATGATTCCCCGCGGCTGCAGGGGGCGCTCCGGTGCGGCTCGGGGAGCACGCGTTAATGGCGGCCCGGCTGAGATGGGAAGGTACAGGAGAGAGGTTCGCCTCACAGACCCACAGGGGCGGCAGATCCTGGCAGGCAGGGGTGCGGGGCTGCAGCGCGGAGAAAGACCTGGAGCAGTTCCGAAGAAGCGGCGGAGGTGGGGCAGCAGCAACCCGGCTCCAGGCACGGCGGGGAGAGAGGGGCGAGCCCAAAGACCCGGGCACCCCAGCGTCAGGAGAGGCAGCTCCGGTCTGGGCTCCGGTGGTGGCAGCAAATTCCCCTTCCTTAAGCAGCAGCTCCAACCGTCCTCCTCCGAAGCCGGGAGAAAAGAGAGCTAGCAGCTCCCCAGCCTCGGCTTTTACCCGTCCAGTTCTCATGGTATCCCTCCCCCTCTCTGAGAGAAACTCCCAGATAAGGGACATGTTATCGGAGACTCTTCTCTCCTGAGCTTGGCCACCTTCCTTTGTTCTCTTAAGTACCTGACCATTACAGTTTCTCAGCAATTTATGGGGGAAAATTCCTTTAAGCAGGAAAAAACGAAAGGGAAAATCCAAACCTCAAAAAAATTATAGGCTATTTCAGGTTGACAATTCATTTTCGGTGAAAAAAGAATTCTTAAATCCAGGTCTGATAAGGTAGTTCACAAAAATGTAAATAGAGCCTGAATACTTTTTATTTCAAATAGCATTGAGCTCACATACAACATTTTATAGGAAGAAACTGAAGTTACTGTGTTGCCTAGACCTGTTTCCTTGCAGTTCTTTGACTTTGTGCTGATAAAAGGTTAATTGTTGCGTTCTCTCTCCCGGAGAGAAGCGGCAGGATCTTTGCAGTGGCTNTAATGATGTAACAATTACTCGAAGAAGTTTTTTAAAATAAGTATGTTCTACTTTACCTAAGCATAGTCCCTGCTTTAACTGCGCTTTTCTTGAAATCTCTGTGTCAGTTATTCTACAATGTCTAAGAGCACCAAGAAAAACTCAAACTACCTTCATGTTACAGGGGAGGGGGAAAAAAAAAGGTGCAGCAGAGAATGTCCTGCTTACAAGTAGAAGAAATGGACTGCAGATGATAGAAAATAACGAAAAGGGATCAGTAGAAAGCAGATCTACATTTTCACACACTTTCCATAAAACATATTCCAGGTCCTCCTACTGCCAATTCCATTTGCTGCTGTGGCAGAAGCATGTAACAGACAGGTTAGGCATCTACTCCATGCTTTTTAGTCACTCATGTTGCTTCTGGGTAGAAGAACCCAGCCAAATAGTACGTGTATATACATCAAGTATGATAAAAGAACAGCATTACCCAACAGCGTCACTGGCAAAGTGACAGCCTGAAGAGGACAGAGAAGAATCCAATGGCGAACAAGTGCATTGGAAGTAATGTGGGAGAACACAGGATTCCTGAGAAAAGGAAAGGGTTATAAAAATGTGGGTAGGGGTCCATCTTGCCCAGCTCTCACTGCTGGCATTAGAAAAGAGATGTTATTTAGGGTATATCACCTTTTACAGATCATTATCTGTGATTTTTTTGAAATCCCTTCTGAACCTCTTGATGCTGTGTGTCTCTACAGTCTACCGAAGCAAAAGTTCACTGCCAGTTTTGTAGGGAAAAAAAGGGGGGGCTTTGCTTTTTAAGTGCTCTTCTTACTAGTTATTTCCTACTAGTTCAGTGAATGCCTCTGATTTTTAGGACTTGCTGAAAATAGTACTTGCTGTATTTGCCTTATCTACCATTTTCATGACTTTGTAAGACTCAATTACATTGCCCCTCATCTCTCTTCTCCAATAGCTGCTCTACCAGCTCTTTCAGTCTTACCTTTCATGGCAATTGCTCCACTCTTTAAATTATAGGACAGTAGCATCATACACTGGAAAGAAAGACAGAAATAATTTCTGTAAAAGCATTTCACAGTTTTAAAAACTCAAGGTTTCATATTTCTCAAGAAGAGGAGAAGTTTCTGTTTAGGATAGGAAGAAGAGATTATTTCAGACAGCCTAGTTAATTTAAATTCATAATTGGAGTATCTGTATTTTCTTTTACTGTGATTAGTTACAGGGAAGATATTACCCATGTGGCTCAAGTCAACAACTATTCAGAGTTGTTATCTTTGCCCAGTTAATTATTTGGCCGTTATCTACACCAATAATATTTGCAATGTTGTTCCCTATCTCTTAAGCAATGGATGTTAATAGAATCTACAGCTCATTTACTGAATGAATGGAGAATTTAAATGTGTGGTCAGTTGATAATATTCCAGAGGGATCTGGAATTATTACACCGTGCACAAGTATTGTATTTTTGGTTACTCTGAATTGACAAAGGAAGGTTTTAGTCCCTTAATTGTGAACAAAGTGTGATCCAGCTGCTTCACTGAAGCTTAGAAACAACTGAGAAAAAATAATTTTCTTTTCTGTAATGTTTAGCGGACAATTAGGCATTTTGGGCAAATAGCTTTATTAAAAATTTAAATATTATTACAAATTATTACAATACCACATCAGGCTTAAGTAGTTTTGAAATTGACTATAGTTTTTACTAGATGATTTGCAACCTAGCTTCAATATGTTACACAATGATTTTATCATCTTTCCTGATTACTATTTATTGTGAAAATCTCACCTGTCAGAATAGGCTTCTTTTGTCGCAAGTTTATGATCACTGTCTATAATGAAACCAAACTCTAACTTAATTTTCGTTTTCAACCTTCTTCTTTTGTATACTACAATCAACAGCTTTTGCACACTGCTAAGCAGGAAGTGTAAATTAACACTCTTTTCAGGCAAGGTTTTCCATTTTATTTCCTATAAAATTAGTTTCCTTCTGTGATAAATAGATGATATAATGTTGGCTTTCTGCAAATGTTAAAATAAGTGATGTTAAAAGTAGCTTTTGTAACAGTAGTTTTGTCACAAATAGATGCTATATGTAAAATAGCTTTATTATAAAACAGATGCTATATAAGGTAGTTTTGTTGTGAAGATGTGGTTTTTAATACTTTTTCATTCAACCAAAGTTTAGAAATAGCTATGCTTATGAACTATTTGGGCTTCTGCTACCAACTATTAGCAACAGATAGCTGAGCGAGCCGAGATGGGAGAACTGCATTGCATTTTGAACTGTTCCTGAAAAGGGTTTGAATATGCGACGCCAGAAGGCTTATCCCCACAGCGATCTGCTGATTCCGGGAACTACCGACAAAACGGGAGAACTGCATTCCATTTTGAAATGTTCCTGGAAAGGGTTTTAAATATGTATAATTGCTTAGGAATATGTATAATTGTTTGTGAATATGTAATACTCCAGGTGTATGTAAAGGGTGTCTCCAAGATAGCAGGTGTGCTCTTGGCTGAGTGCCAAAGCACCCAGCGCTGTGACTTTTTGCTTTATTATCTTTGTCCCTTATTGTCCTTTATTAAACTTTTCAATCCTAACAGGAGAGTGAACTTCGTTTTACACACTTGTATTGAACTCTTTTGTACTCATACAGCAGGAAAACCTAGCGCTGTCATTTTGTCTCTGAAGAAAACATGGTAAAGTTTCCAAATCTGCTCTCACACCTTTACTTAAACAGGCCAGCTTGTTGTGAACAGTTCATCATCTGAGACTTTACCTCAAGTCACAACATTCTTATAAGACCTTCCCAAGTTCCTAGTAGAACAATAAATTTTCTCCTTTAAAAAATTAAAAAAAAAATTCCAGTTAAACACAACATGGACTCTTTCTTATTGACACCTTCACTTGTGGACAGGCAGTTTCCTAAGACAAGGTAACCCGTTCTCTAAGAAACCTAGGTTTAAATTTTTTCTCTCACCCAAAGAAAATTCCTGCCTAGACATTTCTATTTATGCACTCTTACTCTTGTTTGGTGTGAGTGAAAAAAAAATACCTTTCCTGGAAGCAGTTCCATATGTTCTGCAAAAGCCTATAGGTAAGGTATCACATTAGGAAGATCTGAGCTTTTCTCCTTAATACATGTTTTTGTGGACTTCAATGCCCGCATTTAATTCCTTGTCCTTTCTCCCTTGTGTCCTCTGAACATTTATATGTTCAAATTCAAGGTAGTTTATTACACTGTAATATATGTATGCTACAAAGGAGTCCAAATTAAACAGCAATTTACCCGGATAATACACATAAATTCCCATAATCTCACCATTAAAGAAAAAACAGAGCACCTATCAAGAAAATGACCATGCCCTTCCTACCATTCAAACAATCATCTTCTGGAATTGATATATGTCTTTGGGACAATTAACAGTACATTAAGGAACTGGATTTACTTGACATGCATCTGAAGGGAATTAAAAAGAACATTCAGACCAGCAACGGTTTAAGTCCTTCTTCTCACTCTTCTTCTGTTTACTTTAAGCTCTGTGTTTCTGAATAATACAACAAAAAATATATTAGAGATGGCTAATCACTCTGTTTGAAAATAAAGCTTTCTTGTGAAAAATGAAGCTTGCCTAAATTGTTCATTTATTAAATTCTGAATAGGTTGGAGGAAAAAGAAAAGAAAACCCAACAGTCTATTTTTTCTTGATCTTTGCAGAAAACTGGAAGTGAAGTTTTGCTTTTCATGCCTTGTCTGAAAAAAAAAAGGAAAACAGAAATTTTTAAAAATCTTGACAAGTTATGAAAAAGGATAGACTTCTCCTGCTCCAATAACATTAATGGTACTCTCTTGTGCCTCTGCCATTTGTTATAATCACTTTAAGCACAGCTGTGTCACCTAGGAGGAATAAATAGTTTAAACCACACCAACAGAGCTTGAGATTGATCTGACAAGCTGTTCTTCAGTTGAACATTGGCAACAATAGTCATTATTTTGTTCTTTTGACAGTGTTATTGTCCTCTTTTTAGACATGTTCTTTTGCTATATTCCTTCATTTTCTTCTCTCACTTGGCTTTTCTATTCTTCTCTTAAAAAAAAAAAGGAAGAAGAAAAGAAAAATGTTGGTTTAAGGGAGCTAGAAACAGAATAGGGATACTCAGAGGCCACTTCTATGCAGAAATGGATCTGATTTCTTTTTTAAATTCTGCCTTCTTTTTCACACTCCACCTAACTGTCCTTCTCTTTTGATTATTTTTATTATTTTGAGTATTCACAAGTACGTTAATGCAAAAGGAGTAGCTGTTAAAAAATCTAGAAACCCGAAATAAATACAAACAAAAAACCAAAACCAAAATCCCCACACCAACAGCTGTCAATCTTTCAGCAGCTTTTCCTTCTATATACTTACACAGCAAAAAAAAAAAACCTCCTAAAGAAATTGCTGAATGAGACATCTTTTAGCTTAACAAAGATCGTCCCGTTTTGACACTTTATGCCAGCCAAGTCCCGCATTGATTGCCTTGTGTAGCAGATTGAGGTGCTGTAGTGCATTCGTTAAACATCCTGGAATGATTTTCTCGTCTGTATCTGAACCGGCAAGCCAACGCGCCACTGTTATGTTGATGCCTTTTTCCACTAGAGGGAGCCAAAATCCCTCTGTATATAGTTGTAAGTGCCATATTTCCAAGTTTTCAATCCAGTCCTGTGTTAGCAGTTACTATGGAAAAAATAAATGTGCTACTCCTGGAACATTATTTTTATTATCAACAACATTAATATGTTATTGCAGCATAGAAAGGAGTACATTCAAAAGATAGTGGCTTGGTCCTGATGGTACGAGTTTACAGAATTTTGGCAGCTGAACTTAAAAGTCTTGAGTATAGCAACCAGTTATGACTTTGCATCTTAATCCTAGTAAGGAAGTCACTTTACATGTAATAATCTCACACTAATTCATGCTCAGAACAGGGCTGTCTCAGCATCTCTGTCTTCACTGATGGAGGATACTCCAGAAGATATGCTAACTTTAGAGCGCATTGCCAATACTTGTTATGGGCCAGGCATATTTGAGGCTCAGTTTTGCCAAGGCAGAACAGGGGTAGTGATTATATAGAAGAACCAGAAGTATGAGGGACAGTACAACAAAGAGCTAGAGTAAACCTTTCCTCACTCAACTTTGGCAGTCCTTCTAACAGGAATATTTTGTACGGGACCTCAGAGCTGATGAGGAGTTGTAGAACAGGATCAGCAACATTATTGCAGCTTGGTTTCGTGACATGTATGTTTTGCAGTAACTCAAAGGCAGCATTAACTAAGTAGGCACTTGAGGGAGCTACCCAACCAAATATGGCTTAACCACGTTCGTAAGACCACAGCTGGAGAACACAGTGCTAATTTTGAGTGTAACAAGGAGAATGCTCAAATGGGTTTTAGGCTGAAAAACTGATCTTCTTCATCATTTTGATAACATGAGAAAGGTCAAATCTTTTTTTCATATGTATTTGTGATGATTCCAGTGATGTTGCAATACTGGATTTCTATTTGGCAAAAGGCTTCATACGAAGAGTGAAAGAGTTGTATTTGGGGACTTAGGAGTTTGGAGTTTTCTTTCAGGTTTTCTTTTTTTTTTCTTTCCTTTTTTCCGCCTTCCTTACTAACTTCTGAATAGTAAGGCCTTAAGTTACTGAAAATCAAATTTACATTTTCTTAGCTAAAAATCCTCTTTATCCCTCTAAAAAAATTTATACAGGACAGTTTAGTTTCCATTTGCTATCTAGATTACTATTCTCTTTTGGTTTATATTTGGTTTTGGCTGTTTACAAAAATTTATTTAGGACTAACAACAGCTCACATCAACTCCACACATTCTGTTTCTTTAAATAATTTACTGTATGAAAGGGATATAAGGGAGACGATGTTGATGCTGTTGGAACAAGATGATCATTAAGGTCCCTGCCAACCCAGACCATTTTCTGAATCTATGACATTAGAAAAATAAATAAATAGATAAATAAATGATAATAATAATAATAGCATCTGATCACTGGTTAATCTTGAAAGCAATATGTCTTTCCTAGTTTCTAATAGAGAAGGAAATTATCATGCTGTTTTTCAGAGAAATTTTAATTGCCCACATAAAAATATCTCTTAGACAATCCTTAATAGAGGGTTCCTTTTTTTTTTTTGTTCCCCAGTCAATTTCAAATTATTTCACCCAAGCAAGTTTTACTTTTCATCCAGTCTCGTTGTTCTGGAGGAGGAAAACATGCAAGAGAATAGGGAAAGTAATTACTCTTTACCAGGGAAAAATAACTGTCATAGATTTGCGAGTGTAGCAGAAGGACAGTAAAGTAATATTTTGATATCTTTATTGCACTGCATTTGTGCTTTGAACTTACAGCCATATACTTGCAAAGTTTGATACAATTTTAGGCTTTTTTCAAGAAATTACATAAATAATTTGGACATCAAAATGGGAAGTCCTACATGTGATAGGAATTAAGGGGAGGTAACATTCGTTTATTTCAAAACATCTTCCAGGTCTAACCAAAAAACGAACTGAACAAAACCAAAAGATATGAACATAACATGGGCTTCAGAATCTAAAATCCCTTCAATCTTCAGACCTGGACAGTGTCAGATTATGAATGCACATCCAGTGTCTACATATTAGTTACCACTGCAGCTTCAGCTCCCTGCCCTATGACTCATGATGGTCACTTCTGCCCTTCCACTACATTAGTAAAGTTAAGAGCACTTACAGCTGTCTCTGCTGATGACACATTTTCCTTGTCCATAATACCTCTCCAAAGCACAACAGCCTTGTCTCCTTCACCATCCACCTCTGCACTGTCCAAGTTTCAGTACAAACACAACACACTTGGGGATACTTTTTAAGGAAGCTCTCTCAGTGAACCCTAACGGAACAGTACCTTACTTTGCATAATGGAACTGTGCTTGAAAGCCCACTAGAGATCTAATAAAGCTTACTAAGTACAGAAAATAGGAAGTAGTAGCTAAGCAAGTAAACACTGCCTAATAACAGTTTGCACCATAGTAATAGAGTCATGCGCTAGAGTCTGTATACCTGTACTGTCCCTGGCTGGGATAGAATTATGTTTCCTCATAGCAGCCTGTATGGTGCTGCACTCTGCATTTGTGACCAAAATGGCGTTGATAACACACCGGTGTTTTGGTTATTGAACAAGGCTTGCATAGTCCAGGCTCTCTCTGTTTGTCACTCTGTCCCTGCAGCAAGTAGGCCAGGGGTGAGCAAGAACCTGGGAGGAGAAGCAGCCAGGACAGCTGACCCCAACTGAACAAATGGAAACGCCATATGCCATACAATGACGTGCTCAGCAGTTAAAACTGCGGGTGTAGTCTTTCCAAAGTAGCCAGTCCTCAGACACAAGCTGGGCATTGATGTACTGTTTGGACATGGCAAGTCACTGCCGTGACAATACTTGCTCTTTTTTCCTTTTTTTGTTCATTACTTAACTGTTCTTATCTCAATCCATAACTTTTTCTTAATACAAAAAGCAGGAAGTATCTCTTTAATCAGCGTGCATATTCAGTCCACGTATCACATGGCAGAGTTTTCATACAAGGGGAAGAGGAATGTGGGGTTGATGTAGGAAGTGTATTTACTTTTAAGGTCAAATTAGTATGTAGCCTCTTCACATTTTCTTGAAAGGAATAAATTAATTATACAGAAAACAATTTTTCTTTTCATAGAATAATTTCATCTTTTATTCTATGAAAAAGAAAAAAAAAAGTTGACTAGCGAATTCAGTTTTGATAAGCCTAGCAGCAATTTTGTGGGCCTTTATACTTCAGTATAAGAATGTAAAGAATTTTAAGTTGAAGTTTTGACTCCAAATTCTAAAGATTTTAGGGAATAGAATCATAGAATCACATCATATGCTGACTTGGAAGGGACCCATCATGACCATCGAGTCCAACTCCTTGGCCTGCACAGGACAACCCCAAGAATCACACCATGGGCCTGAAAGCATTGTCCAAACACTTCTTGAACTCTGTCAGGCTTGGTGCTGTGAGCATTTCCCTGGGGAGCCTGTTCCAGTGCCCAACCACCCTGTGGGTCGAAACCTTTTTCCTGACATCCAAGCAAAACCTCCCCTGACTCAACTTCATGCCATTTACTCAAGTCCTGTCACTGGCCACCACAGAGAAGAGATCAGTGTCTGCTCCTCCTCTTTGCCTCACAAATAACTTGCAGAATGTGATGAGGTCTCTCTTCAGTCAGACCAAGTCACCTTAGCTGCTTCTCACATGACTTCCCCTCCAGACCCTTCATCATCCTCATAGCTCTCCTTTGGGTGCTAATAGCTTAATGTCTTTCTTTTATTGCAGTGCTCAAAACTGCCCCCAGCACTTGAGGTGAGGCCACCCCAGCACAGAACAGAGGGGGACAACCCCCTCCCTTGCCCGGCTGGCAATGCTGGAGCAGGCTATGGTTGGTCATTTGGGCTGCCAAGGCACTGATGACTCATATTCAACTTGCGATCAACCAAGACCCCCAGGTCCCTTTCCATGGCACTGCTCTCCAGTACCTCATTCCCCAGTTTATACACGTAGCCACGGTTGCCCCATCCCAGGAGCAGAATCCAGCATTTGTCCTTGTTAAACTTCATAGTGCTGATGATTGCCTAGTCCTCTAATTTGTCAAGAATACCTTTTCTCTAAGATTTTCCCGCCTGAGCTACCACTATTGGATCATATGTTTCTCCGTAAGTAACACCTTTCACTATCACTGCTTTAAAATTTATAATGCAAAAAAAAGTGACATATTTTACATTCTACTAGAATAATTGATGTCTGCTTCTAACAAAATCCTTTTTTTTCCACACAGGTTTATGCAACAAATTATGTTTCAAAACATAATGAAACTCCCTCCTCTACTTCAGAACTTGTAAAGGACTTTAATATTGAGATTCTCTATAGATAACTAATGATTGATTAATACTAATGCCATTTATATTTTAACTTATAATATTCTTTATTATAGTCAATTCACCCTGCTTAAGCAGTAATTGTTCAGAGCTCTTCATTCAATCAAGAAAGAGCATGACAATAGTCTGAAGGATAGAGTTAGTAAAATACTTATTCCAAAATTGACCCACCATTATGTCCTCAGTGACAAGGTGAGTATTTGCATTTTTTCAAATCAAATAATTTTTCCAGTTAGTGATCAGAGTAGTCATTTCTTCTAGTATCCATGTTATCATATTAAGTATCAAAAATATCAGCAATGAGAGATGATAGATAAAGGTCTCAATTTTTAGTTTAGTCATTTTGCATTAATATTTCTCAATTATCTGCAGACTTCATCCTTCTAGAAGGGAAAAAGATCTTCCAGTTTTTGAGTTGATGTAAGTTACCCTTAACAGTCTAGGGAAAAAACCAACCACAAAACAACAATACCAGTAAAATCTAAAGGTAAATCAACAGCAGTGGTTTAGAATTAGTGGACCTACATAGTAGTTTAATAAATATCTTCTGTAGAATATCATTATGTGGGTTATTACAAGTCAACTATGACTACTTCAGGACTATCAGTCCTGATCAAAGTAATATAAAGGTATGTAAAAATAACTGACACTTTAAAACTATTCTGAAGATTCAATTAAATAATTCTGTTGGGTCTAGCTGGAATTCTCACTCATGCTCCTTCTATTGCACACTGACAAATTGTACCAAATTTCACTAAGTTTCAGAATACAAACGTAAGAACATATTAGACCATGACTTTTTTACATTTAATCTGAACTAAAGTTCAAGTGCCAGTAGTATCTCACATTGTGACTTGTCAATGTTAAAACAGAGATGTAAAAATTATTACAAAAACTATTCCCATTATTCTTAAGAATTATCAACTAAAATAGAGGAGATACTTTACTAGTGTAAATTGTTCCAACGTTACAGAACTAAATCAATTTCGTACTGAATAAAAGTTACACTGTCATTGGAGAACATCCATAATTCTAGTTTTTACAAATGCTGGTTGTTCTACTTATGGTTTTCTAGAGTTTGTTTCATAACAGAATTGTTAATAATGTGGGGTATTTCCCCCTGAATTTTAGTATTTGTTATGAAAAACTAGTATTTCAGACGAAATTAAAACTACTAATACTACTAAAACTACTAGTACTAATTGTAAACTGACTGTGAAAAGCTGTAGTTACATACTTGAAAAAAAATGTTTTAAAACACAAACTACTTACATGAAATTAGTTTCCAAGTAGAATTTCCAATGAAGAACAGATTACTTCAAGAAGAAGGACAGCTACTAATAAAAGAAAATTTACTGTACTAAAGAAGTTTAAGTTTTCATTTAAAAAATCACTAATTTTTATTTATGCAAGGAATTCACACCAATGACATCTCAGATTTCAGGCAAACACATGTACTAGAATGTATTGAATACTTGCACAACAGCTACACAATAACCCAGAATCTGTAAGTGAAGAACTACTAGTTTTAATTTACCAACAGCTTCCCAGAGTGGAACAGCTGCACAGCATATTTCTTTTTTTTATTTTCTTAATGTTGGGTAATGTTAGCCACGATAATAATTCCATTTTCATCTTAAGAATGACCAACAGGATAGTATGAACCTTAGAACTCAATATAATTTGTAGTACAAAGAAAGACATGATACAGCGATGGACCCACCAGGATGGAGGCGATTTAACTTGGACATGAAACTTCAAGAAATCATGATCACATACTTAGCATTCACACACAAGCATAAAAGAGGCAATTCCCTAAGATTTTAAATTATAGCACTGCTTTTCTCAACATGTCATAAAATGACTATTCAATTCTTTAACATGATCCTCAATGACATGAAAGCGATCATCTCTGTTTCTTACACAAATATATACTCCAGCTGAAAGCTGAAGTCTTGTAAGTCTCAGTTTGCTCATTCTTTTATACCATACTTCCTCAACACTTTAACCATAGGCTGCAGTATTCACTAGCTGTCTTGTTTTCCTTCCACGTGCTGACACTGACTCATTGAATTTTCTTGGAAGAAAAAAATTACCCTTTTGAAATTTCCTTCTTTATCCCAAAATGAAGTTAAAATCTGATTTCAGAATGAAAAAGGTTAAATCTTACAAGAAAAATCGACCAGAACTTAGATCCAACAGTTTAATTACTAGGTTCAGAAAATGCAAGAAAACACAAGAAAAATGCACATGTAAATCCCACTTCTGAGTCAGAGACAAAAAAATTAAACTGGTGTTTTAAGTGTCAGTGGAGGACCCAAACTGCCTTTTCTGATTACTCTTACCTCTTCCTTCCTTAACTATTCTTTGCTCTCTGTTGGCTGATTCCCAAGGTTACATTCTTGTAAGGAGGAAACTACATAATATTCTGTTTCATTTTTGGTAGAGATATGCTTTGTAAATACAAAGGAGAATGCCTATTAACATCATCTTTTGCAAGCTGCTTTCCACAATGCTCCCTTTTGGATAATACAATTACTTCTGAATCCTAGATCCCTTAAAGATATGAAATAATCAGTGTGTATTGAAGGAAGCGACACATATCCATATTATAATCCAGTCTTCTCTACCAAAGATAGAGACATACATACTGTCACTCTCATTTACAAGCTGTACATGGGCCCCTAAGGTTCTTTTTGAAGGGCTGATCTTCAAAACTATTTAAAATACAAACAAACATACG
Organism: Melanocharis versteri; assembly: GCA_013397845.1. Taxonomy (NCBI): domain Eukaryota; kingdom Metazoa; phylum Chordata; class Aves; order Passeriformes; family Melanocharitidae; genus Melanocharis; species Melanocharis versteri. Next base: position 29,003 of record VZTG01000212.1, read on the forward strand.
AACAAGTAAAACCCCCAAAACCTCAGAACTGCAACAGCAAATATTTCTTAGCTAGTAGAAGAATGGCTTTAAGACATAGTTATTTAGTGACAAGCTGATTCAATTCTCTGGTTTGGTTGTTACAAAACCTTCAAAATCTTCATTTTCCCATAGGAGAAATCATGTCTTGGAATTACGAGTTGGAATAAACTTTTTTCAGGTTTGACTTACCTCATGACTGTGACAGTAAAGAAAAAGTTTTAAAATACACATTATTTTAAAAATCTGTTGAGAAATCCTCAATCAAATGATTTGGAAGGTATATCTCTGTTGTCCACTTATCGAGCATAATCCAGCTCTATTCCTGTATCTAGGAAAATTTTGCTTAACTGTCTCACAAAGCTGTGTGATCTTAAGCAATTCACAGTCACTATTTATCTTCCCACTTTCATAAATGCAACTCTGGAATTTTTTCATAGCAATAGCGTGCACCAAAGCACTCTGCACCAAAGGTATGTGAATACATTCTATATCTTGGAGCACTCTTTCTCACTAGTCCTTACATTTCTCTTATTTTTAGAGCTCAGGAATAAAATTTAGTAATATACAGCCTAAGTAAGTAGTTTTCTTTCTTTGAATATGTACTTTCTTAATGTCACCATATATTTTAAATGATTTATCAAACTGTTTGGTAAACAATATGAAATCAAAATAAACTAAAGATAGCCCTTATTCCTATTCTCCAGTCCCATCACATTTAAAGTTGTGAAAATATTTTCCTGTCTGGCATTCATAGCAAAGTCAAAGTTAAAAGCACTATTGGATTTATCTTTCCAGGACTTTTAAAACAGAAATTGTCATTATATCCTTATCTAGGACTTCTTTCTTCCATTAAAACTCAGAACTTCATCTATTCTAAACTGAAAAATTGAATTTTGTTTTTCTTTAAGTTTTGACATTGAAAAGAAGGAGGGAGGGGAGAGCAGTGTCTGTATTTTAAGTCTGTGTTTATGGAAAGATGTGGTAGGACTTCTGGCATATGAAAGTATCTTCAACCAATAGCAACAAAAAATTAAAGCAGCATTTTGTATGACCAGCTAAATTGAGGTGCATCATTTAATATGAACACTTTTATTATATTTGCAATAGTAGTGAGAATCATCATGATTCCATGGACTGATCAGAAGAATTAACTAATTGACCACTAGAGATTTATTTGAAATTAAGACTCCTGGTATGGTTCATTAATTTGGTCATATTATTGTATCCCCCATGCCTTCAATGGAAAAAAAACCAACCAAAACCCCAACAGTTACATCAATAGTAAAGTTTTGGAGGTTGGGAGTTTTCCCTTTTTTAAATGGATAGTCCAAAAAACATAGATGTATTTTTGCAGTAGGATTTCTAGTTTAGGTATCTGTAGATATATTTCAAACTAAAATATTAGATTAAGACTCTCCTGATATACTCAATTGGACACTTTCTGAATTTTAAGTTGTTGGTTTCTTTAAATGACTAAGGGCCTCTTAAAGACAGTCTCACATTGAAATTATATGATACTGCTGCTTTACCCAGCATGCGGAAAAACATTTGGTATCCATATCACTGAATGTTCTCAATTTAGAAATACAGAATGGCCATATACAGTCCTGCCAAGTATTCATTTCCTGTGATGCTTTTCTTTAACAAACAATATTGTTGCATATTCCTGTTCCATAATAATTTTCTAAATTGATGAAATCTCTCTGAGTTACAGCAGTGTTTTACTTCCAATCTAAACCCTGAAGGGCCATACCATTGAATGTTCAAAAAGAGGTCCTGTTATTCCGTGTGCCTAATTTGAAAACCCCAGGATCTAATATGCCAGTATCCCAACACACAGGTTTACTTATGTTGTTATCTTGAATATCATGTTAAAAGCAAGCATACGTCCAGCCTTACAGACATACATATATACATACATATATATATATATAAAATTCATATTTATATATAAATATATATATAATATATAAAGCAATACATGGTTCCCACCTCCTTACTGCCATCCCTTTAAGGGAGACTGATTAAAATTTCAAACATTGAGTGTTTTTCAGGTTTGAAACAGGTCGAACATTTTTGCCAGTTCCCTCCAGATCTTGTATGCCTCATATGCCCTTTGGAAGGACTGGAACTTCTATTACCTATGGAGGAGCCAGTTGTTCCCAGCCTCCTGTGATGGAAAGGTAGGAGAGGGACAGCTTGTGTTCACAGTCAGCTCCATAACTCCTGTTTTCTGCTGCTACAAGATTTTTGCATTTTACACATATAAATGCAAGGATATAAGAACACAAGTTCCTGCAATGCAATACAGTGTTCTTACTTCCAGACCTCATATCCCTCAGTCTTGCCACACAGCTAGCAATTTGCAAGGACTTCCTCAGGAAACAGAGAAGCATCTCAGCAAATTTGTCAGAGTGATCAAAAAAAGAGAAAATTGCTAAATCTCTTCTGCATAACTCACATCTTTGTGAAAGCATAATTCACGGCCCTCCATGGGACAAAGACCAGTCCTGAGTTCTGTCTCCCAACCTGTGCTTGGAAGGACTATCCAGTTCCAGCACAAATACTGCACACTTTCTATGAGGCTCAGGAATGCCAGGATGCATACCCAGCTACCACCAGCCACCAGAAAAAACTTCTTACTCTCAGAATTATGGAGTACCAGTTCTCAAGGAGACTGAGCAGCTCAAGAGGAGGTAAAATATGAAACCATCTGGAGATTCTGGATACCTCGTTACAGCGAAAGTGACTTGGTATCTTATCGCATTGGGTCGGTCTACAAGACAACATTTTGATCATTGCAGTGGACTGCAAGGACAGCCTCTCTGAGGAACAGCCATGTGCCTGCCTCACATAGCTCCAGCCAGCTCCAACGGACACATGGCACAGCTGAGCCCTGCAGTCAAAGTGGTGGCACCTCTCGGAAAACTTATCTAAGAAATGGTAAAAAATGCTGCACAACAGTTGAGAGAGAGGAGTGAGAAATACGTGAAGCCAAGATCAGAGAACAAGGGAATGAGGTGCTCCAGGCACTAGACAAGTGATTCTCACAGCCCATGCTGGAGCAGGTTTATCTTAACAGAACTGTGGCCCACATACAACCCATACTGAAGCAGTTTGTGAAGGACTGTATCCCATGGGAAGGACCCACCTGGGAGTACTGGAAGAGTGTGATAGGGAAAAAGTGGCAGAGAGGATCTGTTATGGGTTGATCCCAGCAGCCATTTCTGGTATCCTGGCACTACTCAGGGAGAGGAGTCAGGATTGAAAGACTGAAGTTAAGCCTGAGAAAAAGAAGGAGAGTGAAAGGAAGGCAGTATAGATATTTTATATTTGTTTCTCACCATCCAGCTCTATTTTAATTGGCAAAACCTTAAATTATTTTTCCCCATGTCCAGTCTGCTTCCCCTGTGATGTTACTTAGTAGGTTTTCTCTCTGCCTTTATCTTGATGCATGAATTTAGTCTAAATTTCTCCCCATCCTGCTGATGTTGAGGAGTGGGAAAGCAATTCTGTGGGTATGTAGCAGGCAGCCAAGGTCAACCCACCATGTGTAGTGGAATTTGTCACAATGAAGAAACAGGGAAGTCAGATAAAAGGATTCAGTTTCATTGACAAACAAGCTATAAGGACAAAAATAACTTGCTCACTTAAAATTAAAGACTGTAGCAGAAACAAGAAACAAAAAAGAAAATGCTAAAACTCACATTAGAATTTCTTGTTACTCATGACACCTTCTGAGAAAGCCTATGACACTTTCTAACTTTCCTCTACAGTTCACAACTCCCAAGAACTCACAGAACTTTATCTTTTTTGCTCCTGCCCTCACATACAGCTTTATATTTTCTAGCACATGATGTGAACCCTCTCTTATATTTCCTTGCCTCTTATGACTGGACAATGGAGTCTTAAATAGCAGTCTGACAGCAAAGGTATTTCTCTTACATTTCTTTAAGTTTTAGGGTTGACTTAGCTCTCCTCTGCCTCAATTAACAAATTCCTGTCTTAAGGTGTTTCTTCCTACCAAACTGAGTTCTCAGCTCTACTTCTAAGGGAAGTCATTAACTTCTATGATCTTTTGGAAGAACTAAAACTTGGTATCAATAATTTCAGAAAGAACTTTTATCCCATCTTGTTGGTAAGACCTGGAGACAGAGATCTATATTTTAACACATTAATGAACTGTCTCAGACAAGACCTCAAAAATCTGAGGTCCTATTGCTCTTCTTTTATTTACATTAGCAGTAAATGAATGATGTAATTAGGGTAAAAATCAACCCTGAGAAAATAGATAGAGAGACACTGTTTTGTATGTCTTTAGTGTCTTGCTGTAAAGCCCATGCAGTTAACAGTTTGTAGCCTTCTTTCTTCTGCTGCTGTTGTATCCTTTTAATTCTTACTTACTGTGCCTTGCAGGAATATTTTGAGGGTTAAATACTGAATGACAGTACAAGCACTTTGAAGGAACGAATATATTCTGTATTTTTGCTACTCTTCTCAGCTTCAAAATCACTGGTTTCCATCACTCTCTACATCAAAGAATCAATTGATTTTGTTGTACACAGCAGTATAGCGCAGATATTTTCAAAACTCCCCTTCATGTTTCGTATGTTATATGGTTAAGTACAGAAGGATGATTCCTCTTTCAGACAGCGCTCCTGTTTATCCTCCATTTAGTAACTGGAATAAACAGTTCACATATGATTCCTTCAAATTCTTTAGTCTATTTTTCCTAACAGCCATAGGGTTAAGTAACACACCTTAGCTCTGAGCTGATTTCTGCACACTCCAACAGCTCTTCTCAGAGAAAGACTCAGACATTGAAAATTCTTACTCTTTATAAACTTATACCTAGAAGTGCTGAAGACTACTCATTGGTATAATTTCCAGCATGACCTACCCATTATACTGCTACAACATAGAGGGAAAAACCAGTCTTATATAACTTGCACCAAGTCTAATGTAATACATGATTTCAGTTGGTCCAGTTAGAGAATTGCATTACTCCAATACACAAGGTAGAGTGTTCAAGGTTTTGGCCAAGTGTAACTAATGTACTAGTATAAAATATATTGGTTTGCTAGAACTGATGCCTAAGAGTGGCCTTCCTGTAGCAGAGAGGAAGCTCTGAACATCTGCATTTGTAAACACTTGTAGTGTAGGTTCTGTCAGATTGGAATATGAGCAGGGAAAGTTTGTGACTCAAATACGTGTGCAAATAAAATTTTCAGGTGTAAATATAGTGTAATATATAGTAGCATATAGTTACGCCACTTTATGCTTCTTAACTTCCAGTAAATTAGAAAAAGTAAGGCTACAGTGACACGTTACAAAGAGTATAAAATGGCATTTTATGCATAAGGCTACATAATAATGCTTATCAAATGAAAAACAGCTTCCCGCTAACACATGGCCACAGAGGAGGGCCCACAGCACAATATGTGCCTTATGGTGGGAGTTCATTAAGCAAAGGTGCATGTTCCATCAGACCGGCCCAATACAACGCCTTTTGCTGTGACATTCTACCTGCCAAGTGTACCTGGTCAATGCTGTACAAACCAGGCCAGCTGGCCAGCCACTTGAATTTGGGAATACAGATCATGAATGAGACCTCTAGAAGTTTATGAGACACTACCAAGCAAAGCAAGAGAGGTGCCAGATGAACAAGACTTGGATGATATAACTGTTGGAAACCCCGAAAAAAGGCAGTCTGGCCCAGAAATTGTGTAACAGCTCTCTAGAGAAGAGTTATGGCACATTAAGCCTAACATGTAGAACCTGACATATTTTGATTGTCCAGGTTAATATCTAAGAAAAGAAAAAAAGTATACTTCACACTCAATTTACACTTCTATTAGCTAAACATTGAGAAGAAAATAGACATAACACTTATTTGGCACCTAAGGTCTACACCCTGCAGCTGCTTTTGGAGACAATTAATGCTTCCAAAAAATCTGTGGTAACTTAGACCAAACAAAACAGTAGTTAAAAGGAAAGTGTGAACTTTTCTCAGCTGTCTTGATGCATATTAACTTTAAAGGCTCATTATATCCATACAAATACCCCTGTTTATTTTACTTCTTTGAGCTTTTCAGCAAAAATATTCAGCCAATGCAGAGATACAATGTTTCTGTGGACGTCCAATTATGTACAGATACTCTGTTCAGACAAGGTAGCAATCTGTTAAAACTTTAGTGGATTGTAATGTGTAGTCTTAAGTGAAGCCTTAGCCATGCTTGTCCAGAGACCAGTCTGTTGTTCAATGTAATTAAATTCATATAGTTAAGAAATTTTATGCATACATTTGTAGCAGCTGAAGGTGTTATTTCTAACTTTAAAATCATTTATATTATGTACTGACATATTTTTTAAGGAATTGCATAAATAATGTAAGAAATTTATAATTAAAAAATGAAAAAACCCCTATGTTTAGTTGGTCAAACTTAACCATTGTATCTAAACTACTCATTATTTCTTTTCTCTTCTGTAATTACAGTTTCTGTGCACTGCAGTTACAAATCTACCTGCACTTTAAGTATTGGCAGATAATTGACATTTAGATCTAACAAGACTTCGCATCTTACACAAAATTGTTTCAGAATAACCACTTCTGATGAACTGTCTGTGAAGACCTAAGCAAGTCGCAGATCTAAACTAAACTGATTTCTAACAAGAGCACTCTGAAAGTGGCCCATAGACTAAACATAAAAAATTCAGAGTAGCTTTTTCCTCCTAGACCTGAATCCACTGAATCAATTTATTTTTCTTTCAACTAATTCTAAAAAGGAAGTTGGGTTTTTTTTGCCACCTTTGTTTTCCTCTAAATCTTATCTCTCTAATCTTTAGCACTGTGCAGCTGGGTAGTTGGTTAGGCCCAAGTGAGGAGGGGATTCTGGGTGTGGTAAAAAATAAAAGAGGTGTGAGAGGCAAAGAAGGCAAGAAAGGTGTAGTATTCAAGTCACAGGAAAATGACAGTGTTACTTACATAAATTGCTATTGATGGCTTCTTAATAGAAGAGAGAATGTAAAATTAAATGGAATGACAGTAGGGATACAAAATGAATGAAAAGAAGCAAACTAGACTATACCTGCTACGTATAAAAACTACTGAAGAGAAAGAAAATCTTTGCTACTATATTATATCTCAAGTTGTGGTCTTTGAGCTCTTCAGGACATGTTTTAGAATTAACTGAAGGGTAGAAGCAGAAAAATCAAAGTACTAAGTGTGGTGAAGGAGTTGTTTAGAAAGAACACAATAAAAAGCAGAGAAACCAGTATATAACTTAGTGCATAGTTAAATCTCAAGGATATTTCTTGTATCTATCTTGCCCCACTAAAGACTGCTAGATGCAGGATTGAAGGCTTCAGTACCTCAAACAGGGAAAAGCTTCTTTCTCCAGAACTTCTAAACGTTAAGAATTGAACAGTGATAAGTCTTTTCTTAAACATAAATTACTGTGATAAACATGAACCCCTACCGGTGTTAGAAAGATAAGTAACGTGAAAACAGACATTGAAAGGGATTGCACTCACTGCATAACAGTGCAGCTATCTTGTACAGTGTATTGATTATCCCTTGTCCATAAGCAAAAATCCAACTCACAAACTGTTGTGGAGGCAGGGGTGGGGTGACACCTTAGGCAAATTAAATATGCTCACCCACATGCTGGTGAGGCACCAGAAACTTGCAATACAGCTTCAGAAAAAAACAATTCTTTATTTTATATTTAATTTTAATTTTTTTTCCATGAGTGGTAGCTTTCTGTAATGACAAAAAGCTTTGTCCATCTGTCCTTAAATGTTGTGCATCATGTGTATTTTTCTCTTGATGCAGACTGAAAGCTGTGCATGCCAGAATTCAGTATTACTTACGGTATAAAATGCTGCTAAGATAGGAATGCCATCCATACTTTATTATGATATCTGGGAAAGAAGGAATTGGTTAAAGATGCAATACAAAGAAGTTTTGATGTGAAAGAAAAGTCCTTCTCTCACATAGATGTGGAGAAAGATCTCCAGACACTGTTTTGGCAATTTTTAAGCACTCTAAGTAACAACTGGTTCTACTATAACACTGCACAGGGATCACTGCATGTGCAGCTGCATGGTGACCTAGTTCAGACAGTTAAATGACCAGAAAGCAATTGTTTTTGAGAAGGGCTAGTTTTTCGCTCTCATGGCAGATGGGGTTGGTATCACAGCAGTTCTACCTCCAGTTATTTAAAACATTGTGAAAACATACCTTCAGAAGGGATTTCCAAGGCTGAGAGCCGAGAAAATCTAGGTAAAGAAAACTGAAAAAGCCAAGGAGATTGTTAAATAAAATACAACTAAACATGTATATGTGCTAGTTTTGGCTGGGATAAAATTAGTTTTCTTCACAATAGCTGGAATGGGGCTATGTTTTGGATTTGTGCTGGAAAGTGTTGATAACACAAGTATGTTTTAGTTACTGCTGATCAGGGCTTACCCAGAGTCAATGCTTTTTCTGCTCCTCACCTCACCCCACCAGTGAGGAGGCTGGAGGTGTGCAAGGAGGTGGAAGGGGACATAGCCAGGATAGATGACCCCAAATGACCACAGGGATGTTTCAGACCATATGGCATCATGCTGAGTATATAAAACTGAGGGGAAGAGAAGGATGGTGGGATATGTGATAGGGCCCTGCTCCCCTAGGGATGGCTGAACAACCACCTGCCTGTGGGAAGGGGTTAGGTTTTTTGTTTTTTTAATTTACCTTAATTTAAAACAGTTACTTTCATTTTGACACTCTTGAATTTAAACTTCAGTCCATTGCTCCTTGCAGCACTCTTATCTATCATAAAATACTCTCCTTTAAGATGACTTGGGCAAACTTCAGTGCTTCAGTAAGGAACATAGTGTAATTATACACTTATTGTAAACTTTCAAGCTGTTTTCTTGTCCGAGCAATTCCTAAATGCATTTTTCTTAACTCTAGGGGGAAAATTTTTTCCCTGCCATCCATCACTGACATTTTGTGGTAATCTCCTATACAGTGCTTGAGAGCTGAGCTACTGTATATGCCTCATCTGGCCTCTGCAGCTCTTCAGACAGGGAATTGTTGAGCGTGATAGCCAAACCCACACCGTGCTTGGTGCACTGAAGGCTCCTTGGTAGGCTCCATGAAACCTAACCAAATGAGCTGCAGGGTGGTGTGTACATCAGCTGTCCACATATCACTGAGCACCAAAGCAGCCAGCATTGCTCACCCTGGAAGAGCAACCATGACTTATGGTAATGGCACCAAGAGGTCTCCAGCTGACTGTGGCTCACATGTGGGTCCTGGCCAAGACAACTCTTCAAGCTTGAGTTCATTTGACAGCTGCTGTGACCATCTTCTTCTCAAATACCCACACGGTGAGTAGCTTCCTTGAAGATCTCCATTGATGACGAAACTACAATTTCTTGTAGATCTGACCTCTTTCACCCTTGTAACGTGTTCACAGGTCTGGTGCCAGACATCAGTCAGTAATGTCCCTACAATCCTCTTGCAGAGTGACAGAGCCTTACAGCGTAGGTGTGCTTTCAACTGGAAGAAGGCAGGTAAGCTGCTTCCACTTTCCAGCGCCGTGTTGTTTACAGCACACTCCCGCTCAGCTGCTACTTTCCTTTGCCATTCTGGAACATTTGGACACACAACTTAAATTACTTTTTTGCTTGTGTGTTATTTTTTGGGGGTTGGGTTGTTCGGTTTTTTCAATAACGACCGTGCGTCTCGTTAAACCACGCTGATCACTGGCAAGGAGGGGGCATAGGACCGGGCGTAAATGTTTGGATCCAAGGAGGAAGGCCAACTCCCTGCCAGAGCACAGTCCAAACGTCCGTAAATACGCCCCACCACCACTGGTAACCGCGTGAAGTGAGAAACGCGGTTGCATTTGTCGTCGGGCCGTGACTTTACACCGAAAACCGCAAGCAAAACTCCTGCGCCGCGCAGCACAGTACCAGGCGGCCCACTCTGGGCTGCGGCCGCGCCGCTCGGCCCATGGCGCCCCTGGGGCAGCGCCCTGCGCCCGCACACTGGGATGGGAGTCCCTTCCCAGCGCTAGGCAATAAAAGCGGATGGCCGGCGGGAGCTGCGGCCAAGCCCGCCAGCTCCCAGCGCGACCGCACCGCTTCCGCCGCGCTGTGTGAAGCCCCACGGCACCGCTACTCGTTACCCCCCGCCCAAAGCTCCTCCTTCCGCTGCCGGTCGGTCCCAGGGCGCAGGGCTGACATCACGCCCGGGGTTTCCATCCGACGGCGGGAGGGGGAGAGTGAGCGGAGCGGCGGCGTGATGGCGGCGGTCGGCAGGACTTAGGAGTCAGCGGCGGAGCGGAGCGGCGCCCACCCCGGTTCTGCCTGCGCCCCTCCCAGCGTGGTCCGAACCCCATTGTTCGTGCAGCAAAGCGAGCGAGCCCGCGGCGCGGGCAGAGC